>JAJQKJ010001484.1:12500-128465 GCA_029574335.1 Rana kukunoris | reverse complement strand
CCGGAGGTGGGTAGGGGGTGGAACCAAGGAATGGTGCTCGGAGGTGCAAACGTATGGGCCAGGGAACGAACGCCGTCGATTTTTACGTCGTTTACGTAGTACGTGAATAGGGCGGGGCGTAGGTTACGTTCACGTCGTAGGCAGTGATTCGACGTATCTTAGGCAGTTATTTCGACGTGGTTGTGAGCATGCGCCCTGGGATACGTCCAAGATACGACGCATGCGCCGTTCGTTTTAAGTACTTGGTGACGCTCAGCCCATCATTTGCATGGGGGTGACGCTTCATTACCATGCATCACGCCCACTTCCAGCCGCACTTCCACCTACTTTGAATTACGCCGACGAATATATACGCTACGCCCGCGCAACGTTGGGCGCATTTTCTTTGTGAATTTCATACTTGCCTCTCAACATTGCGCCGGCGTAGCGTAAAGAAGATACGCTACGGCGGCATAAAGATGCGCCGAGATGCGTGAATCTGGCCCATACTGTATATATGTAAGGGGCGGGGTCATGGATTTGTATGGATTTCCTCTCTTTGTTTTTATGATCAGGAATAATAAAATATAAAAACAACGTTTCCTGATCTTTGTTATGTAAACGTAGCTTAGGCGTGGTTGTGAGAATGCGCAGTTCGTGATAGGCCGGGCGTAAAACACTGCTCCATGCTCGGACCATCATTTGCATGGGGTCACGCCCACTTTCACCTACGCCGGCCTGCGCCTTTCGAATCTACGCTACGCTGGCGCAGCGTTGGGAGCAATAGCTTGCTGAATACAGCGCTCGCCTCTCTGCGCTGCGCCGGCGTGGCGTACGGTGTTTGCGCTACGCCGGCGTAGTGTGCGCCCAACTCTCTGTGAATCCGGGCCATGTTGTTTACAGAGCTCAGTAGCTCAAGCTGAGATTTAAACTACCGGGCCATGACTCCACACTTTCCAGAGCAGTGACTCCTCCCCCTACCACATTTCTCTTTTAGACGCGTGAGGTGTTCTTGACTTGTGTTTCCCCCGTGTTCCTCCAACATCAGCACCGCTCTCAGCTCTCTACACAGAGGGCGGGGCTTGTAAATCCTGCACTAACAGTCATTCCTCAGTTCTCCTGGCTGAAGATGGAGACCATGCAGCCTGGAAGACTGAGGACATCTTGTGGTGAAGAAGAGGTACTTTGGGGGACAACCCTGGATTAATGGTGGGTACTGCAGGCAGAGTTAGGCTTTTAGCTAAACCGTAGTTCTCTGTGAATCCTTTGTCATGTATGAAATGTTTATTTGTATGAAATAAATATTGTATATAAGAACACAGATTGTAAACACCCAATTATACATTTATACGCCTTGAGGACAAGTCAGGCCGTTCCTTGTCATGCAGATTTGTGATGGACTTAGAAATGTCTAGATATGGAATATGGAGTGAAGGTTCTAAACTCCGCCTCCATGGATCCTCCCTTATCTTTTATAGTAATTCTTCACTAATCTCTATCATTCTGGGTTGTAGTTTGTATTTTTTGTGTCCCTCAGAGAAGCTGTGAGGTTTCTGGTGTGGGGTCTCTGTATATAGAATATAGAATACATACGTGTGTCGGGCGCTCCGGTTGGGTTGCGGGGGGTCCGTCGGATCTCTGGAGGGTTCTTGGAATGACAACGGAGGAAAAACAGGGAAGAGGAGGAGAGGCAGAGGAAGTGCGGGGGGCCGGCCCAGAGAGGGAAGGGGGGCCAGTTAACCCCCCAGAAGCATCTCAGCTTTTGGAATCCAGCAGAGGAGTGGGGGGGGCATCCGGGGGTCAAGGGGGGGGGCATCTAAGAGGGGAGGGGGACTTGTGGGCAGATTTTAATTCTGAAAGCTTTTATAGAAGTTGATGGAACTTTCCACAGTGATACAATGTAATGAGAAATGATTTCACAACTACAAACCACAACAAGCAAAGCTACATCCTGTCCCCCCTTCACCCCTCTCCCCTTCACCCCTCTCCCCTTCACTCCTCACCCCTTCACCCCTCTCCCCTTCACCCCTCTTCCCTTCACCCCCTCACACCCTTCACCCCTCTCCCCTTCACCCCTCACCCCATCTCCCCTTCACCCCTTCACCCTCAACCCCTTCACTCCTTACCCCCTTCACCCCCTCACACCCTCTCCCCTTCACCCCTCTCCCCCCTTCACCCCTCACCCCTCTCCCCTTCACCCCCCTTCACCCCTCACCACCTTCACTCTCTTACCCTCTACACCCTCACCCCTCTCCCCTTCACTCCTCACCCCTCACCCCTCACCCTTTCCACTCCTCACCCCTTCACCCCTTCATTCCCTCCTCCCCCTTCACCCCCTCACCCCTTCACCCCTCTCCCCTTCACCCCTCACCCCTCTCCCCTTCACCCCTTCACCCCTCACCCCCTTCACTCCTTACCCCTTCACCCCTCAAACCCTATCCCCCTTCACCCCTCACCCCTTCACTCCTCACCCCTTCACCCCTCACCCTTTCACCTCCTCACCCCTTCACCCCTTCACCCCTTCATCCCTCTCCCCTTCACCCCTCACCCCTTCACGCCTCTCCCCTTCACCCCTCACCCATCACCCCTACGCTACAACCCTTCACTCTCTCCTCACCCCTCACGCCCTTCACGACCCATCACCCCCTTCACTCCCTCACCCCTTCACTCCTCACCCCATCACTCCGCCGCACCCTCACCCCCTCACCCCTCACCCCTTCACCCCTCTCCCCTTCACCCCTCACCCCTTCACTCCTCACCCCTTCACTCCTCACCCCTTCACACCCTCACCCCTTCACCCCTCTCCTCCCCTTCACCCCTCACCCCTTCACTCCTCACCCCCTTCACCCCTCACCTTTCACTCCTCACCCCGAGACACCCCCCTCTCCCCTTCACCCCTCACCCCTTCACCCCCTCACCCCTTCACCCCTCACCCCTTCACTCCTCACCCCTTCACCCCTCACCCTTCACACCTCACCCCTTCACCCCTCACCCCTTCACACCCCTCTCCCCTTCACCCCTCTCCCCTTCACACCTCACCCCTTCACCCCTCTCCCCTTCACCCCTCACCCCTCTCCCCTTCACCCCTTCACCCCTCACCCCTTCACTCCTTACCCCTTCACCCCTCACCCCTCTCCCTTCACCCCTCACCCCTTCACTCCTCACCCCTTCACCCCTCACCCTTTCACTCCTCACCCCTTCACCCCCTTCCATCCCTACTCCCCTTCACCCCTCACCCTTCACCCCTCTCCCCTCACCCCTCACCCCTCTCCCCTTCACCCCTTCACCCCTCACCCCTTCACTCCTACCCCTTCAACCCCTCACCCCCTCTCCCCTTCACCCCTCACCCCTTCACTCCTCACCCCCCACCCTCACCCTTTCACCCTTCACTCCTCACACCCTTCACCCCTTCACCCCCTTCATCCCTCTCCCCTTCACCCCTCACCCCTTCACGCCTCTCCCACTTCACCCCTCACCCCTTCACCCCTCACCCCTTCACTCCTCACCCCTTCACTCCTCACCCCTTCACCCCCACCCCTTCACTCCTCCCCCCTTCACTCCTCACCCTTCACCCCTCACCCCTTCACCCCTCTCCCCTTCACCCCTCACACCCCTTCACTCCTCACCCCTTCACTCCTCACCCCTTTCACCCCTCACCCCTTCACCCCCTCGCCCCTTCACCCCTCACCCCTTCACTCCTCACCCCTTCACCCCTCACCCTTTCAACTCCTCACCCCTTCACCCCCTCCCCTTCACCCCTCACCCCTTCACCCCCACCCCCTTCACCCCTCACCCTTTCACTCCTCACCCCTTCACTCCTCACCCCTTCAACCCCTCACCCTTTCACTCCTCACCCTTTCACACCCCTCACCCCTTCACCACCTCTCCCCTTCACCCCTCACCCCTTCACTCCTCACCCCTTCACCCCTCACCCTTTCACTCCTCACCCCTTCACCCCTCACCCCTTCACTCCTCACACCCTTTCACACCCTCACCCCTTCACACCCTCTCCCCTTCACCCCTCACTCACCCCTTCACTCCTCACCCCTTCACCCCTCACCCTTTCACTCCTCACCCCTTCACCCCTCTCCCCTTCACCCCCTCACCCCTTCACCCCTCACCCCTTCACCCCTCACTCCCTTCACTCCTCACCCCCTTCACCCCTCACCCTTTTACTCCTCACCCCTTCCACCCCCCTCTCCCCTTCACCCCTCACCCCTTCACCCTTCACCCCTCTCCCCTTCACAACCTCACCCCTTCACTCCTCACCCCTCTCTCCCCTTCACCCCTCTCCCCTTCACCCCCTCACCCCCTTCACTCCTCACCCTTCACCCTCACCCTTTCACTCCTCACCCCCTTCACCCCTCTCCCCTTCACCCCTCACCCCTTCACCCCTCACCCCTTCACCCCTCCTCCCCTTCACCCCTCACCCCTTCACTCCTCACCCCTTCACCCCTCACCCTTTTCACTCCTCACACCCTTCACCCCTCTCCCCTTCACCCCTCACCCCTTCACCCCTCACCCCCTTCACCCCTCTCCCCTTCACCCCTCACGCCCTTCACTCCTCACCCCTTCACCCCTCACCCTTTTACCTCCTCACCCCTTCACCCCTCCTCCCCTTCACCCCTTCACCCTTCAACCCTCTCTCCCTTCACCCCTCACCCCTTCACTCCTCACCCCTCTCCCCTTCACCCCTCTCCCCTTCACCCCCTCTCCCCTTCACCCCTCCCCCCTTCACTCCTCACCCCTCTCCCCTTCACCCCTCTCCCCTTCACTCCTCACACCCTTCACCCCTCACCCTTTCACTCCTCACCCCTTCACCACTCACCCCTTCACCCCTCACCCCTTCACATCCCTCACCCCTTCACCCCTGACCCTTCACTCCTCACCCCTTCACCCCTCACCCCGCACCCCTTCAATCCTCACCCCTTCATTCCCCACCCCCTCACCCACTTCACTCCTCACCCCTCTCCCCTTCACCCCTCACCCCTTCACAAATCCTCCCCCTCACCCCTCACCCCTTCACCCCTCTCCCCTTCACCCCTCACACCCTTCACTCCTCACCCCTCACGCTCACACTCCTCCTCACCCTTCACCCCTCTCCCCTTCACCCTCTCCCCTTTCACCCCTCACCCCTTCACTCCTCACCCTTTCACCCCTCTCCACTTCACCCTCTCCACCCTTCACCCCTCACCCCTTCACTCCTCACCCCTTCACCCCTCACCCCTTCACTCCTCACCCCCTTCACACCCCTCTCCCCCCTTCACCCCTCACCCCTTCACCCCCTCCCCTCGCCCCTCACCCCTTCACTCCTCACACCCTTCACACCCCTCACCCCTTCACTCCTCACCCCTTCACTCCTCACCCCTTCACCCCTCACCCCTTCACCCCTCACCCCTTCACTCCTCACCACCCTCTCCCCTTCACTCCCTCACCCCTTCACTCCTCACCCCTCTCCCCTTCACCCCTCACCCTTCACCCCTCACCCCTTCACTCCTCACCCCTCACCCCTTCACTCCTCACCCCTCTCCCCTTCACACCCCTCACACCCTTCACCCCTCACACCCCTTCACTCCTCACCCCTTCACCCCTCACCCTTTCACTCCTCACCCCTTCACCCCTCACCCCTTCACCCCTCACCCCTTCACTCCTCACCCCTTCACTCCTCACCCCTTCACCCCTCACCCCTTCACTCCTCCAACTCTCATCCCTCACCCCTCTATCCCTCACCACTCACCCCTCCATCTCTCACCCCCTCACTCCTTCACTCCTCCAACTCTCATCCCTCAGCCCTCCACCTCTCACCCCTCCATCCCTTGCCCCTCCACCTCTCACCCCTCCATCCCTTGCCCCTCCACCTCTCACCCCTCCACCTCTCACCCCTCCACCGCTCACCCCTCTATCCCTCCATCCCTCACCCCTCTATCCCTCCATCCCTCACCCCTCTATCCCTCCATCCCTCACCCCTCTATCCCTCAACCCCTCACCCCTTCACCTCTCAACCCTCCATCGCTCACCCTCCATCACTCACCCTCCATCACTCGTCCCTCCACCTCTCACCCCTACATCCCTCCATCCCTCACTCCTCCATCCCCCTGCCCTCCACCTCTCACCCCTACATCCTTCCATCCCTTGCCCCTCCACCTCTCACCCCTCCATCCCTTGCCCCACCACCTCTCACCCCTCCACCCCTTGCCCCTCCACCACTCACCCCTCTATCCCTCAACCCCTCACCCCTTCACCTCTCACCCCTCCATCGCTCACTCTCCATCCCTCACCCCTCCACCTCTCAACCCTACATCCCTCAGCCCTCCACCTCTCGCTCCTCCATCCCTCAGCCCTCCACCTCTCACTCCTCCATCCCTCAGCCCTCCACCTCTCACCCCTCCATCCCTCCACCTCTCACTCCTCCATCCCTTGCCCCTCCACCTCTTACCTCTCCACCCCTTGCCCCTCCACCTCTCACCCCTCCACCGCTCACCCCTCAAACCTCCATCCCTCACCCCTCCACCACTCACCCTTCCTCCTCTCACCCCTCCATCCCTTACTCCTCCACCTCTCACACCTCCATCCCTCACCCCTCCACCTCTCACCCCTCATGCCTCCACCCCTCACCCCTCCATCCCTCACCCCTCCACCTCTTAATTCCTCCACCCATCACCCCTCTATCCCTCCACCTCTCACCCCTCCATCCCTCGCCCCTCCACCTCCACCACTTCACCCCTTACCCTTTCATTTCTCACCCCTCCACCCATTCATCACTCACCCCTCCACCTCTCACCCCTCCAACCCTGCCCCTTATCTTTCAGACTTTGATAGATTCACAGAACATTTTATAGAATATATAATAACTTACAGATAATAAAGTGTATACAATATATTGCTGTATATTCATACCAAAGATTCCACCAAATAATATTTAGAATGATATATATGACCTCTATTATATATATATATATGGGCATGAAGGGGCACTCCGCTCTACACACGTTCCACTCTCTATTCTCTAATGGTGGGGCAATAATAAATGGGAGATGTGCTTGTGCTCCGCCCCCCGGGTGAGTCAGCAGAGTGATGCTTCTTCTCAGGATGATGTCACGTTGTCAGGATGATTTCACGTTCTCAGGGTGATGTGACGTTGTCAGGGTGATGTGACGTTGTCAGGGTGATGTGACGTTGTCAGGGTGATGTCACGTTCTCAGGATGATGTCACGTTGTCAGGATGATGTCACGTTGTCAGGATGATGTCACGTTCTCAGGGTGATGTCACGTTGTCAGGATGATGTCACGTTGTCAGGATGATGTCACGTTGTCAGGATGATGTCACGTTCTCAGGGTGATGTCACGTTGTCAGGGATGATGTCACGTTCTCAGGATGATGTCACGTTCTCAGGGTGATGTGACGTTGTCAGGGTGATGTCACGTTCTCAGGATGATGTCACGTTGTCAGGATGATGTCACGTTCTCAGGATGATGTCACGTTCTCAGGGTGATGTCACGTTCTCAGGATGATGTCACGTTCTCAGGATGATGTCACGTTCTCAGGATGATGTCACGTTCTCAGGGTGATGTCATGTCTCAGTTGAAGGCCACAATTTCACGGTAATGTTATGTTCTCAGGGTGATGTCTTGTCCTAAAGGAATATCATCATGATGTCAGGGTGATGTCACATTGTTAGGGTGATGTCATCTCTTTAGTGTTATGTCATGTTCTTAGGTCACGTTGATGTCATCATTTCAGAGGAATGTAATGTTTTCATGGTGATATCATGATCTCATGTTGATGTCTTCTTCTCAGGATGATGTCATTTTCTCAGGGTGGTGTCATGATCTCAGGAGAATGTCACGGTCTTAAAGTGATATGATGTCTCAGGCGAAGGCCACAATCTCATAGTGATGTCATGAGAAAATCCCTGATCTTATGGTGTTGTGATGATCTCAGAGGTGATGTCACGATTTGCTATCTGGATTAAATTTGGGAGTTGCTATTGCCTACTTTTATTTTAAAGGTACAGACATGGGTTGTCACTCTCATGCTTGTTTCACTACTTGGGGGGGGGGGAGCACTGCGGGGGGGGGGGGGGGCAGAGAATCTTCTGGAAGTCCAGTCGTGGGTTCTTTCTGGAAATTGTCCTACTGGAAGCCACATGGACCAACTGTGATTCGCCATCTTTATTACCACCAATGACACCCTGAGGGTGAAGAATGACCGAACATCTCCGGTGTGCCCGACTGTTATATACATAGAGACTTATCACAGACGACTCGTGTTGAAGTTTTCTTCTCTTTTTGGATTTTCTCCGGGGTTTTGTGATGTTTTGTGATGTCGGTCGGTTCATATAAAATAGTTCATAGTGGATTTTCCATTTTAAGGGCCCTCATATAAAACACATGATGTCTCCATAGACAGTGGCCACGTCTCCGGTCATCTACAATGGGGGTCCGTATGTATGAAATGGTCCTTTATTCATATTCTCTCATAATCCAATCATGGCTTCTCATTTTCAAGAGGGGACCTGGAGATTGTATGGGGGTGAAAAAAGGAGGGAGGGAGAATGGGGGTGGGGGGAGGATGGGGGAAGAGTAAAAGGAAGGAAGGAAGGAAGTAGAGCAGGGGGTGGGAGGAAGGGATAGTGCGTAGAGAGAGGAGGAATGGGTAGAGAAGGGGGAGGAAAACCGGGTAGAGTGGGGGGGGGGGGGTGAAGTAGGGATTAGAACGTTGCAGGGGGTAGAAAACAAGGAGAGGAAGGGAAAGGAAGGGTAAGAGAGTGGGTTGGTTTCAGAAAGGAAGAGGTAGAGTGAGGCAAGGGGGTAGAGAGGGGATAGAGTGGATGGGGATAAGGGGGTAGAGCAGGGAGAGAGGGTTGAGAAGCAAGAAGATGAGAGGGTAGAGTGAGGGGGAGGGTAGAGAGGGGTTAGAGGTTGGAAGATGAGGGGTAGAGTTGTGGGGGGAGAAAGAAGAGGAGGAGTAGATGGAGGGAGGTAGAACAGAGAGGGAAGGAAAGGGGTAGAGAGAAGGGGGTAGAGTAAGAAGGGAGTAGAGTGGGAGGGGAAAGAGGTTAGAGTGATAGGGGAGGGGTAGAGTGGGAAAAGGATAGGGGGGGTAAAGTGGGAGGAAAAAGGGGTAGAAGTGAGAGAGAAGGGGGTAGAAATAGGAGGGAGAAGGGGTAGAAGTTGAAGGGAGAAGGGATAGAGTGATGGGGGATGGGGTAGAGTGGGAAGGAGAAGGGGGTAGAGTGGGGGGTGAGAAGTGGGGTAGTGTGGGGGGGAAACGGGTAGAGTGGGGGAGTAGGGTTGGGGGAAGAAGGGGGTAGAGTAAAGGGGGAGAAGGGGGTAGAAGTAGCAGGGAGAAGGGTGTAAAAGTGGGAGAGATAAGAGAATAGCATGAGGGGAAGAAGGGGGTAGAGTGAGAGGGAGAAATGGGTAGAACGGGTGGGAGAAGGGGGTTAGAGTGGGTGGGAGAAGAGGGGTAGAGGTAGGAGCAAAAAATGGGTACAGTGTGTGGGAGAAGGGGGTAGGGTGGGAGAGAGAATGGGGTAGAATGGGTGGGAGAAGGGGGTAGAGTGGGAAGGAGAAGGGGATAGGGTAGGGGGAAGAGGGGGTAGAGTGGGAGGGGAGAGACAAGAAGGGGGGTAGAAGTGTCGGAGAGAAAGGGGATAGGGTGGTGAGAGAGAAGGGGGTAGAGTGGGTGGGAGAAGGGGATAGGGTAGGGGGATTAGGGGGTAGAGTGGGAGGGAGGGAGATGGTGATAGAAGGGGGACAGAGAAGGGGATAGGAGTGGGGTGGGGTGGGGAGAGAAGGGAGTAGAGGGGATAGAGTGAGGTGGGGGGGGGAGAAAGAGAGAGCTGTTATTTCTACAGAAACATAGGTGTACAAAGCAAAATTGACCGATAGCTCAGGAAAGTGACAACTCACCGATATCTCGGGAAGGTGACAACTCACCGATATCTCGGGACAGTGACAACTCACCGATATCTCGGGAAGGTGACAACTCACCAATATCTTGGGACTGTGACAACTCACCGATATCTTGGGACGGTGACAACTCACCGATATCTCGGGAAGGTGACAACTCACCGATATCTCGGGAAGGTGACAACTCACCGATATCTCGGGACGGTGACAACTCACCGATATCTCGGGACGGTGACAACTCACCGATATCTTGGGACTGTGACAACTCACCGATATCTTGGGACTGTGACAACTCACCGATATCTTGGGACTGTGACAACTCACCGATATCTTGGGACTGTGACAACTCACCGATATCTCAGGAAGGTGACGCTGCCCACGCTGTAGACGGGGGGTTTCTGTTTCGGCTTCTTTACATTGTTGCAGTTTTCTCTCCTCGTATTAATGATCTTTTCCTTGGGTGGTCAATGAGACAGAGAGATAATAGAATACAATGTAACACAACATAATATAATATGATATAGAATAAGAGAATATATTATAATAATAATATAATAATATTATAAAAATAATACCAATTTTGTTTATATTTCTATCACATGTGTATTTTTGTATTAGTCTTGTAATTCCATGTATTGTTTTTCTTTCTTCTATTTTTCAGTAGATTGTGCCTGACAAATGTAATTCTCCTGAGGAAGCTACTAAAGAGTGGCGAAACACGTCATGAATTTAGTCATTTTGCACACCCTGAAATTATTTGTATGTTTAGATTTTATTGTCAATTTTAAACTTTATAAATAACATTTCTTTTTTTGATACCCATTTTCTTTCTCAAGTTGTTACATTTACTCACTTTGGTGACTATTTATTGACATTAAAAATTTGGTGTTTGAATCTGTGAATTTCTATGTATGGTGAAGATTTGGGAGGGTTGGTGGGAAACGCTACAAGGGGGAGGAGCCTGGCCATTCCCAGCTCAACCAACTCCAGAGCTGGAAGACGGTTTCATGTTTAGTCCATTGAAAGGCCATATAATTGGCGTCTTTACAGGAAGTAAGATAACAATGGGAGGCGGTCCTACCTGGGCGGCGCGGCTCGGGGGGACGCACTGGATGTACCTGGAGCGGGCTTTCTGCTCCCCGAAATCAAACTTGAAGCATCCGACACAATTGTACGACTTCTGAGGATAAAATACAAAAAAGTTATGGTGGAGCGTCCATCTCTTATTTAGAGACCGACGTTTGTCTCGGGGTGGAGTGAGATCTTCTGCTCAGGAAATGAAAGACTTCAAAGGATCCAAAGTGTTCATTTCACTGTGAAATCTGAATTGTATTTATTTCAAGCCCTAGACTTGCGCAATTCGTTTAGTTTCCGAATTCGTTTCTAAACTAATTTTGACAAATTCGTTAATTCAGGAATTTTAACGAATTTTCGGTCTTTAGACATTTCAAATTTCCGAATTTTTCGAATTTCCTAATTTTGAAAATTCAGAAATTCGAGATTTCGGAAATTCGAAATTTCGGCCATTGGAATTTCAGAATATTTATATTTGAAAAATTCGAAATGAGGAAATTCTAAATTTCGAAAAATTTGAAATTCCGAAATTCTAAAATCAGAAATTTGAAAATTGAAAATTCCAAAATCCAGAAATGCGAAATTTGAACATTTGGAAATTTGAAATTCGGAAATTCAGAAATTCAGAAATTCAAAATTTCGGCAATTGGAATTTCAGAAAATTTTAATTTCGGAAATTAGTAAATTTGAAAAATTCTAAATGAGGAAATTCTAAATTTCGAAAATTTGAAATTCCAAAATTCTAAAATCAGAAATTTGAAAATTGAAAATTCCAAAATCCAGAAATGCAAAATTTGAACATTTGGAAATTTAAAATTCGGAAATTCAAAATTTCGGCAATTGGAATTTCAGAATATTTAAATTTGGGAAATTAGTCAATTTGAAAATTCGAAATGAGGAAATTCGAAATTTCGAAAAATTTGAAATTCCCAAATTCTAAAATCAGAAATTTGAAAATTGAAAATTCGGAAATCCAGAAATGCGAAATTTGAACATTTGGAAATTTGAAATTCGGAAATTCAGAAATTCGAAATGTTGGCAATTGGAATTTCAGAATATTTAAATTTCGGAAATGATTAAATTTGAAAAATTCTAAATGAGGAAATTCTAAATTTCGAAAAATTAGAAATTCCCAAATTCTAAAATCAGAAATTTGAAAATTGAAAATTCGGAAATCCAGAAATGCGAAATTTGAACATTTGGAAATTTGAAATTTGAAATTCGGAATTTTCAGAAATTCGAGATTTCCGCAATAGGAATTTCAGAATATTTAAATTTGGGAAATTAGTCAATTTGAAAAATTCGAAATGAGGAAATTCGAATTTTTGAATCTCAGAAATGCTAAATTTTAGAATTTCAGAATTTCCGAAATTCCGAATTTTAGAATTTCAGTTTATCCGAATTCCGAATTTACGAATTTCCGAAAAATGCAGAAAACAAAAACATTTTTTTTGGCAGTGCACATGTCTATCAAGCACCAGCAACCTCCAGCATGCATGCCCATGTAGGTACACAATGCCGTTTGCACTGGTGGCCACTGCCATTGGATGTAACTGATAGCTCACTAGGCCCAGCTACTCAACCTGGCCCACCCACCTCCCTGGTGTCACTTAAGGCCATCAGTGGCTGAGGACATCAGTGTGCTATGTGGAAGAACCAACCGCACTGTGACCTCATCTCACCTCCAGTTGGGCCCACACCCCATCACCGACCGCACTGTGGCCCTTATCTCAACTCTTGTTGGGCCCACACCCCATCACCGACCGCACTGTGGCCCTTATCTCACCTCCCGTTGGGCCCGCACCCCATCACCGACCGCGTTGTGGCCCTAATCTCACCTCCCGTTGGGCCCGCACCCCATCACCGACCGCACTGTGGTCCTTATCTCACCTCCCATTGGGCCCGCACCCCATCACCGACCGCGTTGTGGCCCTAATCTCACCTCCCGTTGGGCCCGCACCCCATCACCGACCGCGCTGCGGCCCTTATCTCACCTCTTGTTGGGCCCGCACGCACCCCATCACCGACCTCGCTGTGGCCCTTATCTCACCTCCGGTTGGGCACACACCCCATCACCGACCGCGCTGTGGCCCTTATCTCACCTCCCGTTGGGCCCGCACCCCATCACCGACTGCGTTGTGGCCCTAATCTCACCTCCCGTTGGGCCCGCACCCCATCACCGACCGTGTGGTGGCCCTAATCTCACCTCCCGTTGGGCCCGCACCCCATCACCGACCGCGTTGTGGCCCTAATCTCACCTCCCGTTGGGCCCGCACCCCATCACCGACCGCGTTGTGGCCCTAATCTCACCTCCCATTGGGCCCGCACCCCATCACCGACCGCGTTGTGGCCCTAATCTCACCTCCCGTTGGGCCCGCACCCCATTACCGACCACGCTGTGGCCCTAATCTCACCTCCCGTTGGGCCCACATCCCATCACTGACTGCACTGTGACCTCATCTCACCTCTTGTTGGGCCCGCACGCACCCCATCACCGACCGCGCTGTGGCCCTTATCTCACCTCCCGTTGGGCCCGCACCCCATCACCGACTGCACTGTGGCCCTAATCTCACCTCCCGTTGGGCCCGCACCCCATCACCGACTGCACTGTGGCCCTAATCTCACCTCCCATTGGGCCCGCACCCCATCACCGACCGCGTTGTGGCCCTAATCTCACCTCCCATTGGGCCCGCACCCCATCACCGACCGCGTTGTGGCCCTAATCTCACCTCCCGTTGGGCCCGCACCCCATTACCGACCACGCTGTGGCCCTAATCTCACCTCCCGTTGGGCCCACATCCCATCACTGACTGCACTGTGACCTCATCTCACCTCTTGTTGGGCCCGCACGCACCCCATCACCGACCGCGCTGTGGCCCTTATCTCACCTCCCGTTGGGCCCGCACCCCATCACCGACCGTGTGGTGGCCCTAATCTCACCTCCCATTGGGCCCGCACCCCATCACCGACTGCACTGTGGCCCTAATCTCACCTCCCGTTGGGCCCGCACCCCATCACCGACTGCACTGTGGCCCTAATCTCACCTCCCATTGGGCCCGCACCCCATCACCGACCGCGTTGTGGCCCTAATCTCACCTCCCGTTGGGCCCGCACCCCATTACCGACCGCGCTGTGGCCCTAATCTCACCTCCCGTTGGGCCCGCACCCCATCACCGACTGCGTTGTGGCCCTAATCTCACCTCCCGTTGGGCCCGCACCCCATCACCGACCGTGTGGTGGCCCTAATCTCACCTCCCGTTGGGCCCGCACCCCATCACCGACCGCGTTGTGGCCCTAATCTCACCTCCCGTTGGGCCCGCACCCCATCACCGACCGCGTTGTGGCCCTAATCTCACCTCCCATTGGGCCCGCACCCCATCACCGACCGCGTTGTGGCCCTAATCTCACCTCCCGTTGGGCCCGCACCCCATTACCGACCACGCTGTGGCCCTAATCTCACCTCCCGTTGGCCCCACATCCCATCACTGACTGCACTGTGACCTCATCTCACCTCTTGTTGGGCCCGCACGCACCCCATCACCGACCGCGCTGTGGCCCTTATCTCACCTCCCGTTGGGCCCGCACCCCATCACCGACTGCACTGTGGCCCTAATCTCACCTCCCGTTGGGCCCGCACCCCATCACCGACTGCACTGTGGCCCTAATCTCACCTCCCATTGGGCCCGCACCCCATCACCGACCGCGTTGTGGCCCTAATCTCACCTCCCATTGGGCCCGCACCCCATCACCGACCGCGTTGTGGCCCTAATCTCACCTCCCGTTGGGCCCGCACCCCATTACCGACCACGCTGTGGCCCTAATCTCACCTCCCGTTGGGCCCACATCCCATCACTGACTGCACTGTGACCTCATCTCACCTCTTGTTGGGCCCGCACGCACCCCATCACCGACCGCGCTGTGGCCCTTATCTCACCTCCCGTTGGGCCCGCACCCCATCACCGACCGTGTGGTGGCCCTAATCTCACCTCCCATTGGGCCCGCACCCCATCACCGACTGCACTGTGGCCCTAATCTCACCTCCCGTTGGGCCCGCACCCCATCACCGACTGCACTGTGGCCCTAATCTCACCTCCCATTGGGCCCGCACCCCATCACCGACCGCGTTGTGGCCCTAATCTCACCTCCCGTTGGGCCCGCACCCCATTACCGACCGCGCTGTGGCCCTAATCTCACCTCCCGTTGGGCCCACACCCCATCACCGACCGCGTTGTGGCCCTAATCTCACCTCCCGTTGGGCCCGCACCCCATCACTGACTGCACTGTGACCTCATCTCACCTCTTGTTGGGCCCGCACGCACCCCATCACCGACCGCGCTGTGGCCCTTATCTCACCTTCCGTTGGGCCCGCACCCCATCACCGACCGCGCTGTGGCCCTTATCTCACCTCCCACTGGGCCAGTTGTGTTTTACTTTTCATATATTTAAATAAGTAAAATCATTAAATGACTTGTCCGCCCCTCACCCCGTCTCTGGTGGGTTTGCACTCCGGGTCCATCCTTTGCTCCTTAGGGCATTTAGTTTGTTTGAGGCCGATCTCCAAACTCACAAACAGCCCGTCATCCAATTCCTGAAAATAAAAAGAAGAGGGGAGAGTGTAGATCACGAAGACTAAGGTTCAAAAAAACATGGATGAGCGAGATCAGGGTGGAGGAACTTGACCTCAACCCAATACAACACCTTTGGGATGAATGAGCAGAGACTGCGAGCCAGGCCTTCTCATCCAACATCAGTGTCTGACCTCACAAATGCTCTTCTGGAAGAATGGTCAAACATTTCCATAGACACATCCCTAAACCTTGTGGACGGCCTTCCCATAGACACACCCCTAAACCTTGTGGATGGCCTTCCCATAGACACACCCCTAAACCTTGTGGACGGCCTTCCCATAGACACACCCCTAAACCTTGTGGACGGCCTTCCCATAGACACACCCCTAAACCTTGTGGACGGCCTTCCCATAGACACACCCCTAAACCTTGTGGACGGCCTTCCCATAGACACACCCCTAAACCTTGTGGACGGCCTTCCCATAGACACACCCCTAAACCTTGTGGACGGCCTTCCCATAGACACACCCCCTAAACCTTGTGGACGGCCTTCCCATAGACACACCCTAAACCTTGTGGACGGCCTTCCCATAGACACACCCCTAAACCTTGTGGATGGCCTTCCCATAGACACACCCCTAAACCTTGTGGACGGCCTTCCCATAGACACACCCCTAAAACTTGTGGACGGCCTTCCCATAGACACACCCCTAAACCTTGTGGACGGCCTTCCCATAGACACACCCCTAAACCTTGTGGACGGCCTTCCCATAGACACACCCCTAAACCTTGTGGACGGCCTTCCCATAGACACACCCCCTAAACCTTGTGGACGGCCTTCCCATAGACACACCCCTAAACCTTGTGGACGGCCTTCCCATAGACACACCTCTAAACCTTGTGGACGGCCTTCCCATAGACACACCCCTAAACCTTGTGGACGGCCTTCCCATAGACACACCTCTAAACCTTGTGGACGGCCTTCCCAGACAGTGGTGGGTGACAATAATGGGTAGCACTGTTGATGAGGCACTAATTGGTGACATTTATAGGTGGCACTGTGGGCACTGATGGGTGGCACTGTGGGCACTGATGGGTGGCACTGTGGGCACTGGTGGGTGGCACTGTTGGCACTGATGGGTGGCACTGTGGGCACTGGTGGGTGGCACTGTGGGCACTGATGGGTGGCACTGGTAGGTGGCGCTGTGGGCACTGATGGGTGGCACTGTGGGCACTGGTAGGTGGCACTGTGGGCACTGGTAGGTGGCACTGTGGGCACTGATGGGTGGCACTGGGGGCACTGGTAGGTGGCACTGTGGGCACTGGTAGGTGGCACTGTGGGCACTGATGGGTGGCACTATGGGCACTGGTAGGTGGCACTGTGGGCACTGATGGGTGGCACTGTGGGCACTGATGGGTGGCACTTTTTTGTTGTTGTTGTGTGCTGTTTTGTGATTTTTTTTTCCGAAAATGAATAAAAATATATTGGAATACATTTTCTGGCCATTCCAGGTAATAGATATTCGTCAGATCCGATCAGATCAAGTGGTTTTAACATTGGATCTCACATCGTTTCAGAGATATTCCACATAGAAATAGAGATATAGGGGTAAATTCACGTACCTCGGCGCATCTTTATGCGGGCGTAGCGTATATACTTTACGCTACGCCGGCACAACGTTGATGTCCAGATTCAGATACAAATGTGTATCCTCTTTACGCTACGCCTCCGCAAATTTTATGGGCAAGTTACTTATTCAGAAAGCACTTGCTCCGTAAGTTGCGGCGGCGTAACGTAAAGTGTCCGCCTAATTCAAATTATTAATGTGGGGGCGTGATTCATGTAAATGAATCATGGACCCCACGCAATTTACGTATTTACGTAGCCAATGTTAAGTATGGACGTCGGGACAGCGTCGAATCTTACGTCGTTCACGTCGTTTGCGTGAATCGTTCGGGAATGGGGCTGGGCGTAAGTTACGTTCACGTCGTTTCCATTGACTACAAGTGACGTGATTTGACGCATGCGCACGATTCGACGCTGTCCCGACGTCCATACTTACCCGGACCAATATGCTGCTAAATGCCCAAAGGTGTTTTTTTACGATTCGGCGCTGCGTCGCTTTAACTGACAATTGCGCGGTCGTGCGACGCGGCTCCCAAACAAAATGCCGTCTTTTTTTTTTCCCCCCACAAATAGAGATTTCTTTCCCTGGTATTTGATCACCTCTGCGGTTTTTATTTTTTGCGCCATAAACAAAAATAGAGCGACAACTTTGAAAAAAATTCAATATTTTTTACTTTTTTCTATAATAAATATCCCCCCAAAAATATATAATTTTTTTTTTTTCCTCAGTTTAAGGCCGATACGGATTCTTCTACTTATTTTTGGTAAAAAAAAAATCGCAATAAGCGTTTATCGATTGGTTTGCGCAAAATTTATAGCGTCTACAAAATAGGGGATAGTTTTATTGCAATTTTATTATTGTTTTTTTTTTTTTTACTACTAATGCGATTTTTTTTTTCGTGACTGCGACAACATGGCGGACACTTCGGACAATTTTGACACATTTTTGGGACAATTGTCATTTTCACAGCAAAAAATGCATTTAAATTGCATTGTTTACTGTGGAAATGACAGTTGCAGTTTGGGAGTTAACCACAGGTGGCGCTGTAGGGGATGTGTGACCTAATGTGTGTGTTTACAACTATAGGGGGGTGTGGCTGTAGGTGTGACGTCATCGATCGCGTCCCCCTATTACAGGGATGACGCGATCGATGCTGCGGCCACAGAGAAGCACGGGGAAGCCGCGCGTACACACGGCTCTCCCCGTTCTTCCGCTCCAGGGATGGATCGCCGCGCTCCAGCGGCGATCGGGTCCGCGACCCACGGCTGGGTACTAAAATCAATGTATATATACACGTTGATGTGCCCAGCCGTGCCATTCTGCCGACGTAAATGTGCAGGAGGCGGTCCTTAAGTGGTTAAAGTGGATGTAAACCCCAAAAATTGTTTTTTCTTTTGATGTCACAGCGCATGCGCAGTTGCTCGCCACAGCACTTCCGTAGCAGTCTGTGATGGGGAGCGGAGTATGACGTGGCACCGGCATTACTCTGATTTTGCGCCGGCGTTTCTCTTTTCGGTATTCAGAAAACAAGATACGCCGGTTTGCAGCAAAGGTCCGACAGGCGTAATTGTATTACGCCGTCGGATCTTAAATGCAGTTTTAAAATGGCCACCGGGGGGGGGGGGCGTTCCCGCTGATTTACGCCGAGAATATGTAAATCAGCGGGATACACCAGTTCCCGAACGTACGCCCGGGCCCGACGCAGTCACTTTACGCCGTTTCCGTAAGGGGTTTCCCGGCGTAAAGATAAAGCACCAAAAAGCGGGCGCAACCTGTGTTAAGTACGGACGTCGCGACCGCGGGAAATGTGAAAACGTTTACCTCGTTTGCGTAACTCGTCCGTAAATGGGGATTGACGTTGATTCCGTTCACGTCGAAAACACCGTCATAATTCGGAGCATGCGCACTGGGATTTTTCTATGGCCGACGCATGCGCAGTACGTTCGGCGCGGGGGGGGGGGGGGGTCTAATTTAAATATGGGAAATGCCCCCTACCCCTGAATTAGGCCGCCCCAGTTTACGCTACGCCGCCGTACCTTTACGCGCAAGTGCTTTGTGAATGCAGCACTTGCGAGTAAAGTTGCGGCGGCGTAACGTAAATAAGAAAAGTTACGCCGCCGGAAAGATACGCTTTCCTACGAGAATCTGGCCCAAAGTCTGTTTCTCTCTTCTCGCTTTGAGTGACGGGTTATTTACAAATCTAGCTTGGACATGTTTATCATAACATGAGGTGATCCACAGAATAAAAAGTGAGAAATCCGCCCCTCCCCCACATAACACATCCTGCTAATATACAATGAACTTTGGATCACCTCATGTTATGATAAACATGTCCAAGCTAGATATGTAAATAACCCGTCACTCAAAGCGAGAAGAGAGAAACGGACTTTATATCATTTAGCATTTAGCAAAATCTGGAATTTTGTTAATTTTCACTGAACAATAAAAGAGGATTGCTCAGATCTGGATTAACTCTGTGTGGCAAGACTGGGCACAGATGATAGGAAATCTTAAACTCTACATCAGGGGTGGCAAACACAAGGCCCGCGGGCTGAATCCGGCTCGCCAGGCCTTGCCATGTGACCTGCGCGGCAGATGCAACGGATTGTCATCGATCCGTGGCGCCATGCGATCCGTTTCGGAGCCTCGGCCATAGGAAAGTCCCCGGCTTCGGCTTAGCTCCCGGGAAGCGACGACCATTTTAGTACACCTCGTCAGGAAGTGACGTTTCGCCGCCGCCATCTTGTTCCACCCCAGTCTGCTTGTCTAGTAAACAGTGCACGGCCTGACACTCTGCACCACCTCAGCTCACTGATTACAGACCCGGGACCACAACCGCAGACATGAGGAGAACTGAGAGATCTGCACCTGCGGGTAGGAGAGACACCACCACCCGGGGAGTATGGCTGTTGTACATGGCATATTGTACTGAGCGGGGGAGGGGGACACCTGTGACACCAGAGAGGAGAGGAGGGGGACCAGTGTCACTGGGTCCCCCTCCTCTCCTCTCTGGTGTCACTGGGTCCCCCTCCTCCCCTCTCTGGTGTCACTGGGGTCCCCCTCCTCTCTGGTGTCACTGGGTCCCCCTCCTCCCCTCTCTGGTGTCACTGGGTCCCCCTCCTCCCCTCTCTGGTGTCACTGGGTCCCCCTCCTCCCCTCTCTGGTGTCACTGGGGTCCCCCTCCTCTCTGGTGTCACTGGGTCCCCCTCCTCCCCTCTCTGGTGTCACTGGGTCCCCCTCCTCCCCTCTCTGGTGTCACTGGGGTCCCCCTCCTCTCTGGTGTCACTGGGTCCCCCTCCTCCCCTCTCTGGTGTCACTGGGTCCCCCTCCTCCCCTCTCTGGTGTCACTGGGGTCCCCCTCCTCTCTGGTGTCACTGGGGTCCCCTCCTCTCCTCTCTGGTGTCACTGGGGTCCCCAACTTTTCTGGGGCCCCCCTCCTCTCTGGTGTCACTGGGGTCCCCTCCTCTCCTATCTGGTGTCACTGGGGTCCCCTCCTCCCCTCTCTGGTGTCACTGGGGTCCCCCTCCTCCCCTCTCTGGTGTCACTGGGGTCCCCTCCTCTCCTCTCTGGTGTCACTGGGGTCCCCCTCCTCTCCTCTCTGGTGTCACTGGGGTCCCCAACCTCTCTGGGGCCCCCCTCCTCTCTGGTGTCACTGGGGTCCCCCTCCTCTCTGGTGTCACTGGGGTCCCCCTCCTCTCTGGTGTCACTGGGGTCCCTCTCCTCTCTGGTGTCACTGGGGTCCACTCCTCTCCTCTCTGGTGTCACTGGGGTCCCCAACTTCTCTGGGGCCCCCCTCCTCTCTGGTGTCACTGGGGTCCCCTCCTCTCCTCTCTGGTGTCACTGGGGTCTCCAACTTCTCTGGGGCCCTCCTCTCCTCTCTGGTGTCACTGGGGTCCCCCTCCTCCCCTCTCTGGTGTCACTGGGGTCCCCTCCTCTCCTCTCTGGTGTCACTGGGGTCCCCAACCTCTCTGGGGCCCCCCTCCTCTCTGGTGTCACTGGGGTCCCCCTCCTCTCTGGTGTCTCTGGGGCCCCCCTCCTCTCTGGTGTCACTGGGGTCCCCCTCCTCTCTGGTGTCACTGGGGTCCCCCTTCTCTCTGGTGTCACTGGGGTCCCCCTCCTCTCTGGTGTCACTGGGGTCCCCCTCCTCTCTGGTGTCACTGGGGTCCCCCTCCTCTCTGGTGTCACTGGGGTCCCCCTTCTCTCTGGTGTCACTGAGGTCCCCCTCCTCTCTGGTGTCACTGGGGTCCCCCTCCTCTCTGGTGTCACTGGGTCCCCCTCCTCCCCTCTCTGGTGTCACTGGGGTCCCCCTCCTCTCTGGTGTCACTGGGGTCCCCTCCTCTCCTCTCTGGTGTCACTGGGGTCCCCAAACCTCTCTGGGGCCCCCCTCCTCTCTGGTGTCACTGGGGTCCCCTCCTCTGCTCTCTGGTGTCACTGGGGTCCCCCTCCTCCCCTCTCTGGTGTCACTGGGGTCCCCCTCCTCTCCTCTCTGGTGTCACTGGGGTCCCCAACCTCTCTGGGGCCCCCCTCCTCTCTGGTGTCACTGGGGTCCCCCTCCTCTCTGGTGTCACTGGGGTCCCCCTCCTCTCTGGTGTCACTGGGGTCCCCCTCCTCTCTGGTGTCACTGGGGTCCCTCTCCTCTCTGGTGTCACTGGGGTCCCCCTCCTCTCTGGTGTCACTGGGGTCCCCCTCCTCTCTGGTATCACTGGCGTCACTGAGGAGGGGGTCCCCAGTGACACCAGAGAGGAGAGAAGGGGGTGGACACCAGTGACACCAGAGAGGAGGGTGGACACCAGTGACACCAGAGAGGAGGGGGGGCACCAGTGACACCAGAGAAGGGGGTGGACACCAGTGACACCAGAGAGGAGGGGGGTGGACACCAGTGACACCAGAGAAGGGGGTGGACACCAGTGACACCAGAGAAGGGGGTGGACACCAGTGACACCAGAGAGGAGGGGGGGGGCACCAGTGACACCAGAGAAGGGGGTGGACACCAGTGACACCAGAGAGAAGGGGGGACACCAGTGACACCAGAGAGGAGGGGGGGCACCAGTGACACCAGAGAGAAGGGGGGACACCAGTGACACCAGAGAGGAGGGGGGGGACACCAGTGACACCAGAGAGGAGGGGGGACACCAGTGACACCAGAGAGGAGGGGGGACACCAGTGACACCAGAGAGAAGGGGGTGGACACCAGTGACACCAGAGAGGAGAGGGACCCCAGTGACACCAGAGAGAAGGGGGGACATCAGTGACACCAGAGAGGAGGGGGAGACACCAGTGACACCAGAGAGGAGGGGGGACACCAGTGACACCAGAGAGGAGGGGGGACACCAGTGACACCAGAGAGAAGGGGGTGGACACCAGTGACACCAGAGAAGGGGGTGGACACCAGTGACACCAGAGAGAAGGGGGGACACCAGTGACACCAGAGAGGAGGGGGGACACCAGTGACACCAGAGAGAAGGGGGGACACCAGTGACACCAGAGAGGAGGGGGGACACCAGTGACACCAGAGAGGAGGGGGGACACCAGTGACACCAGAGAGAAGGGGGGACACCAGTGACACCAGAGAGGAGGGGGGGGACACCAGTGACACCAGAGAGGAGGGGGGACACCAGTGACACCAGAGAAGGGGGTGGACACCAGTGACACCAGAGAAGGGGGTGGACACCAGTGACACCAGAGAGGAGGGGGAGACACCAGTGACACCAGAGAGGAGGGGGGACACCAGTGACACCAGAGAGGAGGGGGGACACCAGTGACACCAGAGAGGAGGGGGGGACACCAGTGACACCAGAGAGAAGGGGGGACACCAGTGACACCAGAGAAGGGGGTGGACACCAGTGACACCAGAGAAGGGGGTGGACACCAGTGACACCAGAGAAGGGGGTGGACACCAGTGACACCAGAGAGGAGGGGGAGACACCAGTGACACCAGAGAGGAGGGGGGACACCAGTGACACCAGAGAGGAGGGGGGACACCAGTGACACCAGAGAGAAGGGGGTGGACACCAGTGACACCAGAGAGGAGGAGGCAGCGCACTCCTGAACCCTACGCAGCGTGAGAAAACTGGAGTGCAGATACAACCGGCCCTTTGAGGGCAATCAAACTGTTGATGCGGCCCCCCCAATGAATTTGAGTTTGCCACCCCTGCTCTACATTGTGACATCAAAAGAAAAATATTGGTGTTTACATCCACTTTAATTTTCAAAAATGTTCACAAAACAACAACAAAAGAATAAATACAAAGGATCTGAATGAAAACTGAGACGTCCTCTATAATTCTGATACTAAAACAACTCATTTACAAAATAATAATAAGGGGGGGGGGGGGATACACCCGGGGGGCTGTCTCACTTGAATACATCAGATACAATGTAAAATCTTTTTTCTTCACCATTTACTAGTCTAAAATAAAATAGAATTTATTCTCTCCGACATCAACGAAAATATAAAAATTCCAAGAACTTTGCTGAGTCTGTAAATGTTATCCAAGTCTGCCACAGCCTTCTAATCTTCTGTATAGTAGGCCAGAACATTTGATAAGGCCCCGCCCCCCTCATTAATCACTCCTCCCATGTACATATCAACCCAGGGGGGGGGGGGGGGGGATGGCGAACCCGGCGGAGGTGACATCCGGCGCTGCAAGAAGGTAGGGCCAGATTCACGTAGCCCGCCGTAACTTTGTGCGGGCGTAGCGTATCTTGTTTGCGTTACGGCGGCGTAGCGTAAATGGGCCGGGTAATTCAAATGTGGATGAGGTGGGCGTGTTTTATGATAATGTGTTGTGACCCCACATTTTTGACGCTTTTATTTGAACTGCGCATGCGCCGTCCCGTGGACGTATCCCAGTGCGCATGCTCCAAATTACGACAATTAAGACGCATTGGTTTCGACGTGAACGTAATTGGCGCCCAGCTCCATTCACGGAGGAGTTACGCAAACGACGTAAAATCTGAAAAATTCGATGCGGTCCCAACGTCCACACTTAACATTGGCTGCGCCATTTTTTTTGGTGGCTTATCTTTACGCTGGAAAACGCCTTACGTAAACGGCGTAACTTCACTGCGCCGGCCGGGCGTACGTTCGTGAATAGGCGTATCTCGCTGATTTACATAGTCTAGGCGTAAATCAGCGGGAACGCCCCCAGCGGCCAGCGTAAATAGGCAGCTAAGACACGCCGGCGTAGGAGACTTACGCCGGACGTATCTTAACAATATTTAAGCGTATCTCACTTTGAGAATACGCTTAAATATACGCCGGCGCAGATTCTGAGTACTAGTGATACGCCGACTACCAGTGGCGGCTGGTGCTCAAAAGGGCCCGTTTTTTTTTTGTGACTGCGGGAGGGGGGGGGGGCGGCGCCCGTGCGTCCCTATGGACGGGCCGCCACTGCGGCGACTACTGTAACTCATCGTAAATCTCGCCCATAAAGTGTAACCTGCGGGGCAATACCAATTCTGGACAGCAGGTGGCGACCTCCTCTAAGGATGAGAAATCGGCAGGTCTCCAGAGCCGCGTTTCTTGACTCCCCGTCCTCGCGGCGCCCCGACAGGTCACGTTTTCAGGATTTCCCTCAGATGAAACGACTTGGTAATTATTAAGGCTGTGGAACTGAACAAATCACCTGTGCAAACGAATGGCCTGAAGCCTGAACACATGACCCGTTGGGACGCCGCGAGGACGGGGAGTTGAGAAACATTGTTCCAGAGGATGAACGCAATCGGCCGGATTCAGAAAGACCGGCGTAAATTTCGGCGGGCGTAGCGTATCTCATATACACTACGCCGCCGTAACTTAGAGCGGCAGGTCCCGTATTCAGAAAGAACTTGCGTCCTTAGTTACGGCGGCGTAGCGTAAATGGGCCGGCGTAAGCCCGCGTAATATAAAGTAGGCTGGTAGTGGGCGTGTTGTATGGAAATTAATCGTGACCCCACGTAAATGACGCGCCGAACGAATCACGTTGGGAATACTCAATGCTTTCGATGTGAACGTAACTGACGCACAGCCCTATTCGCGTACGACTTACGCAAACGACGTACAATCCGACGCTGTTCCGACTTCCATACTTAACATTGCCTGCGCCTCATATAGCAGGGGTAACCTTACGCCGGAAAAAGCCTTACGCAAAGCACGTATATCAATGCGACGGGCGCAACTACGTTCGTGAATCGGCGTATCTAGCTCATTTGCATATTTGTAATGGGAACGTCTAATGCGTCCAGCGTAACTATGCGCCCACAATACGCCGGACGGCTGAAGCCATGTTTTTCAGGGTATCTTGCTTTCAGAATCGGCGTAAAGATGCGACGGCGCACATTTGAATTTACGGAATGATCTGTTTTGGAATAAGGATGTAACATAACAAAAATGTGGAAAAACTGAAGCCCTGTGAATACTTTCCGGATGCTCTGTATATCAGTGTACTGAGCAGTGATTGGCCCTATAGATCGGTGTACTGAGCAGTGATTGGCCCTATAGATCCGTGTACTGAGCAGTGATTGGTCCTATAGATCGGCGTACTGAGCAGTGATTGGCCCTATAGATCGGTGTACTGAGCAGTGATTGGCCCTATAGATCGGTGTACTGAGCAGTGATTGGCCCTATAGATCGGTGTACTGAGCAGTGATTGGTCCTATAGATCGGTGTACTGAGCAGTGATTGGTCCTATAGATCGGTGTAGTGAACAGTGATTGGTCCTATAGATCGGCGTACTGAGCAGTGATTGGCCCTATAGATCGGTGTACTGAGCGGATCGGTGTACTGAGCAGTGATTGGTCCTATAGATCGGTGTACTGAGCAGTGATTGGTCCTATAGATCGGTGTACTGAGCAGTGATTGGCCCTATAGATCGGTGTACTGAGCAGTGATTGGCCCTATAGATCGGTGTACTGAGCAGTGATTGGCCCTATAGATCGGTGTACTGAGCAGTGATTGGTCCTATAGATTGAACAGTGATTGGCCCTATAGATCGGTGTACTGAGCAGTGATTGGTCCTATAGATCGGTGTTGAGCCCTATAGATCGGTGTACTGAGCAGTGATTGGTCCTATAGATCGGTGTACTGAGCAGTGATTGGTCCTATAGATCGGTGTACTGAGCAGTGATTGGCCCTATAGATCGGTGTACTGAGCAGTGATTGGTCCTATAGATCGGTGTACTGAGCAGTGATTGGCCCTATAGTACTGAGCAGTGATTGGTCCTATAGATCGGTGTACTGAGCAGCCCTATAGATCGGTGTACTGAGCAGTGATTGGTCCTATAGATCGGTGTACTGAGCAGTGATTGGTCCTATAGATCGGTGTACTGAGCAGTGATTGGCTCTATAGATCGGTGTACTGAGCAGTGATTGGTCCTATAGATCGGTGTACTGAGCAGTGATTGGCCCTATAGATCGGTGTACTGAGCAGTGATTGGCCCTATAGATCGGTGTACTGAGCAGGTCCTATAGATCGGTGTACTGAGCCCTATAGATCGGTGTACTGAGCAGTGATTGGTCTATAGATCGGTGTACTGAGCAGTGATTGGCTCTATAGATCGGTGTACTGAGCAGTGATTGGCCCTATAGATCGGTGTACTGAGCAGTGATTGGTCCTATAGATCGGTGTACTGAGCAGTGATTGGCCCTATAGATCGGTGTACTGAGCAGTGATTGGCCCTATAGATCGGTGTACTGAGCAGTGATTGGTCCTATAGATCGGTGTACTGAGCAGTGATTGGCCCTATAGATCGGTGTACTGAGCAGTGATTGGTCCTATAGATCGGTGTACTGAGCAGTGATTGGCCCTATAGATCGGTGTACTGAGCAGTGATTGGCTCTATAGATCGGTGTACTGAGCAGTGATTGGCCCTATAGATCGGTGTACTGAGCAGTGATTGGTCCTATAGATCGGTGTACTGAGCAGTGATTGGCCCTATAGATCGGTGTACTGAGCAGTGATTGGTCCTATAGATCGGTGTACTGAGCAGTGATTGGCCCTATAGATCGGTGTACTGAGCAGTGATTGGCCCTATAGATCGGTGTACTGAGCAGTGATTGGTCCTATAGATCGGTGTACTGAGCAGTGAGCCCTATGATCGGTGTTGGCAGTGATTGGCCTATAGATCGGTGTACTGAGCAGTGATTGGCCTATAGATCGGTGTACTGAGCAGTGATTGGTCCTATAGATCTATAGATTGGCTCTATAGGTGTACTGAGCAGTGAGTGATCGGTGTTGGCAGTGATTGGTCCTATAGATCGGTGTACTACAGTGATTGGCTATAGATCGGTGTACTGAGCAGTGATTGGTCCTATAGATCGGTGTACTGAGCAGTGATTGGCCCTATAGATCGGTGTACTGAGCAGTGAGCTCTATGATTGAGCAGGATTGGCCCTATAGATCGGTGTACTGAGCAGTGATTGGTCCTATAGATCGGTGTACTGAGCAGTGATTGGCCCTATAGATCGGTGTACTGAGCAGTGATTGGTCCTATAGATCAGTGTACTGAGCAGTGATTGGCTCTATAGATCAGTGTACTGAGCAGTGATTGGCCCTATAGATCGGTGTACTGAGCAGTGATTGGCCCTATAGATCGGTGTACTGAGCAGTGATTGGCCCTATAGATCGGTGTACTGAGCAGTGATTGGCTCTATAGATCAGTGTACTGAGCAGTGATTGGCCCTATAGATCGGTGTACTGAGCAGTGATTGGCCCTATAGATCGGTGTACTGAGCAGTGATTGGCTCTATAGATCAGTGTACTGAGCAGTGATTGGCCCTATAGATCGGTGTACTGAGCAGTGATTGGCCCTATAGATCGGTGTACTGAGCAGTGATTGGCTCTATAGATCAGTGTACTGAGCAGTGATTGGCCCTATAGATCGGTGTACTGAGCAGTGATTGGCTCTATAGATCAGTGTACTGAGCAGTGATTGGCCCTATAGATCGGTGTACTGAGCAGTGATTGGCCCTATAGATCGGTGTACTGAGCAGTGATTGGCCCTATAGATCGGTGTACTGAGCAGTGATTGGCTCTGTATATCGGTGTACTGAGCAGTGATTGGCCCTATAGATCGGTGTACTGAGCAGTGATTGGTCCTATAGATCAGTGTACTGAGCAGTGATTGGCCCTATAGATCGGTGTACTGAGCAGTCCGAATAAAAGAAGTTCTTTGTCCCTCTCGGTATTCTCTGTCATCCCTCAGATATGTTCTCACACCTGGAGAGATTCGGAGATCGCCCCCCGGTGGAATGTTTGATGGCGTCATTTGTTGTTGGCTCCCTGGATTGTGCCTGAAGGACCTTTTACTACGATCACCGCACAGGAAGAGGACCGTGCGCAGGAAAACTCTTCCCCTCAGGGCACAAACTCTTCTGTCAGCTCTGATTAACCCCGGAACCTCCAGAAGGGCCGAGATATTTTCACTGTCTATGCAGTCTAAACCCAGTGTGTGTTCTTTCTTCAGATGGGGACAGTAAGGGGGTCCCTGCCTGGTCCCCCTCCCAATCATTTCTCCATTTGGATGGAGGTCAGTGTAGGGGTGGGTTGGTCCCCTGTATTTGGCCATAGCGAAAACCGGCACTTGCCTGGTGGGGCGCGACCGCCAGGGCCACTAGGCTGCTCTTTGAGCCCGCACTGCTCATCCAGCCTCTCCGCCAGCCCCCTGTGCTATCCACCTCCCCCCATGCTCACCACCGCCCTCCCTGCGCTCTCCACCTCCCCCCATGCTTGCCCCCCCCCCTCTGCTGGGTTCCCCCTCCCCTCTCTCTTATTGACCAAGTAAGCTGCCTTCACCGTTGACCTGTGACCCTTCCTGACCTGTGAGCTTCCTTACCGGTGACCAGTGACCCTTCCTGACCTGTGAGAGGCCTTCCCCGGTGACCTGTGGCCCTTCCTGACCTGTGAGCTTCCTTCACCGGTGACCTGTGACCCTTCCTAACCTGTGAGAGGCCTTCCCCGGTGACCTGTGGCCCTTCCTGACCTGTGAGCTTCCTTCACCCGTGACCTGTGACCCTTCCTGACTTGTGAGCTTCCTTACCGGTGACCTGTGACCCTTCCTGACCTGTGAGCTTCCTTCACCGGTGACCTGTGACCCTTCCTGACCTGTGAGCTTCCTTCACCGGTGACCTGTGACCCTTCCTGACCTGTGAGCTTCCTTCACCGGTGACCTGTGACCCTTCCTGACTTGTGAGCTTCCTTACCGGTGACCTGTGACCCTTCCTGACCTGTGAGCTTCCTTCACCGGTGACCTGTGACCCTTCCTGACCTGTGAGCTTCCTTCACCGGTGACCAGTGACCCTTCCTGACCTGTGAGCTCCCTTCACCGGTGACCTGTGACCCTTCCTGACTTGTGAGCTTCCTTCACCGGTGACCTGTGACCCTTCCTGACCTGTGAGCTCCCTTCACCGGTGACCTGTGACCCTTCCTGACTTGTGAGCTTCCTTCACCGGTGACCTGTGACCCTTCCTGACTTGTGAGCTTCCTTCACCGGTGACCTGTGACCCTTCCTGACCTGTGAGCTTCCTTACCGGTGACCTGTGACCCTTCCTGACCTGTGAGCTTCCTTACCGGTGACCTGCGACCCTTCCTGACCCATGAGCTTCCTTTACCGGAGACCTGTGACCCTTCCTGACCTGTGAGCTTCCTTCACCCGTGACCTGTGACCCTTCCTGACCTGTGAGCTTCCTTCACCGGTGACCTGCGACCCTTCCTGACCTGTGAGCTTCCTTACCGGTGACCTGTGACCCTTCCTGACCTGTGAGCTCCCTTCACCAGTGACCTGTGACCCTTCCTGACCTGTGAGCTTCCTTCACCGGTGACCTGTGACCTTTCCTGACCTGTGAGAGGCCTTCCCCAATGACCTGTGGCCCTTCCTGACCTGTGAGCTTCCTTCACCGGTGACCTGTGACCCTTCCTGACCTGTGAGAGGCCTTCCCCGGTGACCTGTGGCCATTCCTGACCTGTGAGCTTCCTTCACCAGTGACCTGTGGCCCTTCCTGACCTGTGAGCTTCCTTCACCGGTGACCTGTGACCCTTCCTGACCTGTGAGCCCTTCACCAGTGACCTGTGGCCCTTCCTGACCTGTGAGCTTCCTTCACCGGTGACCTGTGACCCTTCCTGACCTGTGAGAGGCCTTCCCCGGTGACCTGTGGCCATTCCTGACCTGTGAGCTTCCTTCACCAGTGACCTGTGGCCCTTCCTGACCTGTGAGCTTCCTTCACCGGTGACCTGTGACCCTTCCTGACCTGTGAGCCCTTCACCAGTGACCTGTGACACTTCCTGACCTGTGATCTTCCTTCACCGGTGACCTGTGACCCTTCCTGACCTGTGAGCTTCCTTCACCGATGACCTGTGACCCTTCCTGACATGTGAGCTTCCTTCACCGGTGACCTGTGACCCTTCCTGACCTGTGAGCTTCCTTCACCGATGACCTGTGACCCTCCTGACCTGTGAGCTTCCTTCACCGGTGACCTGTGACCCTCCTGACCTGTGAGCTTCCTTCACCGGTGACCTGTGACCCTCCTGACCTGTGAGCTTCCTTCACCGATGACCTGTGACCTTCCTGACCTGTGAGCTTCCTTCACCGGTGACCTGTGACCCTCCTGACCTGTGAGCTTCCTTCACCGATGACCTGTGACCCTTCCTGACCTGTGAGCTTCCTTCACCGATGACCTGTGACCCTTCCTGACCTGTGAGCTTCCTTCACCGATGACCTGTGACCTTCCTGACCTGTGAGCTTCCTTCACCGATGACCTGTGACCTTCCTGACCTGTGAGCTTCCTTCACCGATGACCTGTGACCCTTCCTGACCTGTGAGCTTCCTTCACCGATGACCTGTGACCTTCCTGACCTGTGAGCTTCCTTCACCGTTGACCTGTGACCCTTCCTGACCTGTGAGCTTCCTTACCGGTGACCTGCGACCCTTCCTGACCTGTGAGAGGCCTTCCCCGGTGACCTGTGGCCCTTCCTGACCTGTGAGCTTCCTTCACCCGTGACCTGTGACCCTTCCTGACTTGTGAGCTTCCTTACCGGTGACCTGTGACCCTTCCTGACTTGTGAGCTTTCTTCACCGGTGACCTGTGACCCTTCCTGACCTGTGAGCTTCCTTCACCGGTGACCTGTGACCCTTCCTGACCTGTGAGCTTCCTTCACCGGTGACCTGTGACCCTTCCTGACTTGTGAGCTTCCTTACCGGTGACCTGTGACCCTTCCTGACCTGTGAGCTTCCTTCACCGGTGACCTGTGACCCTTCCTGACCTGTGAGCTTCCTTCACCGGTGACCTGTGACCCTTCCTGACCTGTGAGCTCCCTTCACCGGTGACCTGTGACCCTTCCTGACTTGTGAGCTTCCTTCACCGGTGACCTGTGACCCTTCCTGACCTGTGAGCTCCCTTCACTGGTGACCTGTGACCCTTCCTGACTTGTGAGCTTCCTTCACCGGTGACCTGTGACCCTTCCTGACTTGTGAGCTTCCTTCACCGGTGACCTGTGACCCTTCCTGACCTGTGAGCTTCCTTACCGGTGACCTGTGACCCTTCCTGACCTGTGAGCTTCCTTACCGGTGACCTGCGACCCTTCCTGACCCATGAGCTTCCTTCACCGGAGACCTGTGACCCTTCCTGACCTGTGAGCTTCCTTCACCCGTGACCTGTGACCCTTCCTGACCTGTGAGCTTCCTTCACCGGTGACCTGTGACCCTTCCTGACCTGTGAGAGGCCTTCCCCGGTGACCTGTGGCCATTCCTGACCTTTGAGCTTCCTTCACCAGTGACCTGTGGCCCTTCCTGACCTGTGAGCTTCCTTCACCGGTGACCTGTGACCCTTCCTGACCTGTGAGCCCTTCACCAGTGACCTGTGACACTTCCTGACCTGTGATCTTCCTTCACCGGTGACCTGTGACCCTTCCTGACCTGTGAGCTTCCTTCACCGATGACCTGTGACCCTTCCTGACATGTGAGCTTCCTTCACCGGTGACCTGTGACCCTTCCTGACCTGTGAGCTTCCTTCACCGATGACCTGTGACCCTCCTGACCTGTGAGCTTCCTTCACCGGTGACCTGTGACCCTCCTGACCTGTGAGCTTCCTTCACCGGTGACCTGTGACCCTCCTGACCTGTGAGCTTCCTTCACCGATGACCTGTGACCTTCCTGACCTGTGAGCTTCCTTCACCGGTGACCTGTGACCCTCCTGACCTGTGAGCTTCCTTCACCGATGACCTGTGACCCTTCCTGACCTGTGAGCTTCCTTCACCGATGACCTGTGACCCTTCCTGACCTGTGAGCTTCCTTCACCGATGACCTGTGACCTTCCTGACCTGTGAGCTTCCTTCACCGATGACCTGTGACCTTCCTGACCTGTGAGCTTCCTTCACCGATGACCTGTGACCCTTCCTGACCTGTGAGCTTCCTTCACCGATGACCTGTGACCTTCCTGACCTGTGAGCTTCCTTCACCGTTGACCTGTGACCCTTCCTGACCTGTGAGCTTCCTTACCGGTGACCTGCGACCCTTCCTGACCTGTGAGAGGCCTTCCCCGGTGACCTGTGGCCCTTCCTGACCTGTGAGCTTCCTTCACCCGTGACCTGTGACCCTTCCTGACTTGTGAGCTTCCTTACCGGTGACCTGTGACCCTTCCTGACCTGTGAGCTTCCTTCACCGGTGACCTGTGACCCTTCCTGACCTGTGAGCTTCCTTCACCGGTGACCTGTGACCCTTCCTGACCTGTGAGCTTCCTTCACCGGTGACCTGTGACCCTTCCTGACTTGTGAGCTTCCTTACCGGTGACCTGTGACCCTTCCTGACCTGTGAGCTTCCTTCACCGGTGACCTGTGACCCTTCCTGACCTGTGAGCTTCCTTCACCGGTGACCTGTGACCCTTCCTGACCTGTGAGCTCCCTTCACCGGTGACCTGTGACCCTTCCTGACTTGTGAGCTTCCTTCACCGGTGACCTGTGACCCTTCCTGACCTGTGAGCTCCCTTCACTGGTGACCTGTGACCCTTCCTGACTTGTGAGCTTCCTTCACCGGTGACCTGTGACCCTTCCTGACTTGTGAGCTTCCTTCACCGGTGACCTGTGACCCTTCCTGACCTGTGAGCTTCCTTACCGGTGACCTGTGACCCTTCCTGACCTGTGAGCTTCCTTACCGGTGACCTGCGACCCTTCCTGACCCATGAGCTTCCTTCACCGGAGACCTGTGACCCTTCCTGACCTGTGAGCTTCCTTCACCCGTGACCTGTGACCCTTCCTGACCTGTGAGCTTCCTTCACCGGTGACCTGTGACCCTTCCTGACCTGTGAGAGGCCTTCCCCGGTGACCTGTGGCCATTCCTGACCTGTGAGCTTCCTTCACCAGTGACCTGTGGCCCTTCCTGACCTGTGAGCTTCCTTCACCGGTGACCTGTGACCCTTCCTGACCTGTGAGCCCTTCACCAGTGACCTGTGACACTTCCTGACCTGTGATCTTCCTTCACCGGTGACCTGTGACCCTTCCTGACCTGTGAGCTTCCTTCACCGATGACCTGTGACCCTTCCTGACATGTGAGCTTCCTTCACCGGTGACCTGTGACCCTTCCTGACCTGTGAGCTTCCTTCACCGATGACCTGTGACCTTCCTGACCTGTGAGCTTCCTTCACCGATGACCTGTGACCTTCCTGACCTGTGAGCTTCCTTCACCGATGACCTGTGACCCTTCCTGACCTGTGAGCTTCCTTCACCGATGACCTGTGACCCTTCCTGACCTGTGAGCTTCCTTCACCGATGACCTGTGACCCTTCCTGACCTGTGAGCTTCCTTCACCGATGACCTGTGACCTTCCTGACCTGTGAGCTTCCTTCACCGATGACCTGTGACCTTCCTGACCTGTGAGCTTCCTTCACCGATGACCTGTGACCCTTCCTGACCTGTGAGCTTCCTTCACCGATGACCTGTGACCCTTCCTGACCTGTGAGCTTCCTTCACCGATGACCTGTGACCTTCCTGACCTGTGAGCTTCCTTCACCGATGACCTGTGACCTTCCTGACCTGTGAGCTTCCTTCACCGATGACCTGTGACCCTTCCTGACCTGTGAGCTTCCTTCACCGATGACCTGTGACCCTTCCTGACCTGTGAGCTTCCTTCACCGGTGACCTTCCTGACCTGTGACACGCTCCTGTTGAGCGTGTCACACCAACTAATAAACACCAACCAGAGTTTTGTTTTTTTAGAAGGTAAAGAGACTGGAGGAACTTTAACAGGAAGATCTGCAAGACAGGAAATTAGGGAATCCGGGGTCACCTGAACAAATTAGGGTCATCAGGGCGAGAGAGAAAAGTGGACTGATAATCTCCACGACAAAAGATTAGAGGAGTAGGGGGTCTCCATGAAAGGAAATTGGAGGAAAGGGTGTCACCAGGACATGAAATGAGGAGGCCGGGGGACACCTGGGCAGGAAATAAGTGAGTGGGGGTTCCCAGCATAGAGAATTAGGACTGAGGGTCAACATGAAAGACAATGAGGGGGGGGGGTCACATATGTCGTAATTGAGGGTCGCCCGGACAGGAAATGATGGGGCCAGAACAGGAAATGAGGGTACTAGGGGTCACCATGAAAGGAAAGTACTGGGTGTCATTAGGATGGGAAATTGGTGACTGGGAGTCACCAGGACAGGAAAAGAGGAAACATGGGGTCACCAGAACAAGGAAACAGGGGGTCACCAGAACAAGGAAACAGGGGGTCACCAGAACAAGGAAACAGGGGGTTACCAGAACAAGGAAACAGGGGGTCACCAGAACAAGGAAACATGGGGTCACCAGAACAAGGAAACAGGGGGTTACCAGGACAGGGAATGTAGAAACGGGGGCTACCAGGAAAATGATATAGGGAAACAGAGGGTCACCAGGGCAGGAAATGAGGGGACTGGGGGTCACCAGGACAGGAAATGAGGGGACTGAGGGTCACCAGGACAGGAAATGAGGGGACTGGGGGTCACCAGGACAGGAAATGAGGGGACTGAGGGTCACCAGGACAGGAAATGAGGGGACTGGGGGTCACCAGGACAGGAAATGAGGGGACTGAGGGTCACCAGGACAGGAAATGAGGGGACTGAGGGTCACCTGGACAGGAATTGAGGGGACTGAGGGTCACCCGGACAGGAAATGAGGGGACTGATGGACACCAGGACAGGAAATTAGGGGACTGAGGGTCACCAGGACAGGAAATGAGGGGACTGAGGGTCACCCGGACAGGAAATGAGGGGACTGGGTGTCACAAGGACAGGAAATGAGAGGACTGAGGTTCACCAGGACAGGAAATTAGGGGACTGAGGGTCACCAGGACAGGAAATGAGGGGACTGAGGGTCTCCCGGACAGGAAATTAGAGGACTGAGGATCACCAGGACAGGAAATGAGAGGGCTGGGGGTCACAGGGCAGGAAATTAGAGGACTGGGGGCCACAGGGCAGGAAATGCAGTAACTGGTAGTCACAGGGAAGGTAATGAGATGACTTGGGGCCACAGGGCAGGAAATGAGAGGACTAGGGGTCAAAGGGCAGGAAATTAAAAGCCTGAGGGACACAGGACAGGCAATGATGGGACTGGGGGTCCCAGGACAGGAAATGAGGGGACTGAGGGTCACCAGGACAGGAAATGAGGGGACTGAGGGTCACCAGGACAGGAAATGAGGGGACTGGGGGTCACCAGGACAGGAAATGAGGGGACTGAGGGTCACCAGGACAGGAAATGAGGGGACTGAGGGTCACCAGGACAGGAAATGAGGGGACTGGGGGTCACCAGGACAGGAAATGAGGGGACTGAGGGTCACCAGGACAGGAAATGAGGGGACTGAGGGTCACCAGGACAGGAAATGAGGGGACTGAGGGTCACCTGGACAGGAATTGAGGGGACTGAGGGTCACCCGGACAGGAAATGAGGGGACTGACGGACACCAGGACAGGAAATTAGGGGACTGAGGGTCACCCGGACAGGAAATGAGGGGACTGAGGGTCACCCGGACAGGAAATGAGGGGACTGGGTGTCACAAGGACAGGAAATGAGAGGACTGAGGGTCACCAGGACAGGAAATGAGGGGACTGAGGGTCACCAGGACAGGAAATTAGGGGACTGAGGGTCACCAGGACAGGAAATGAGGGGACTGAGGGTCTCCCGGACAGGAAATGAGAGGACTGGGTGTCACAAGGACAGGAAATTAGAGGACTGAGGGTCACCAGGACAGGAAATGAGAGGGCTGGGGGTCACAGGGCAGGAAATTAGAGGACTGGTGGTCACAGGGAAGGTAATGAGGGGACTGGGGGCCACAGGGCAGGAAATGCAGTAACTGGTAGTCACAGGGAAGGTAATGAGATGACTTGGGGCCACAGGGCAGGAAATGAGAGGACTGGGGGTCAAAGGGCAGGAAATTAAAAGCCTGAGGGACACAGGACAGGCAATGATGGCACTGGGGGTCACAGGACAGGTAACGATGGGACTGGGGGTCACAGGGAAGGAAATGATGGGGCTGGGGATCTCAGGACAGGCAATGATGGGACTGGGGGTCCCAGGACAGGCAATGATGGGACTGGGGGTCCCAGGACAGGCAATGATGGGACTGGGGGTCCCAGGACAGGCAATGATGGGACTGGGGGTCCCAGGACGGCAATGAGGGGACATTTCTTACCTGCTCGCTGTCCTGCAGTACGGAGGTCACCCTGAAGCCGCTCCTGATATTGTTCTTCTTATGGAGACTCTCCATCACCAGCCGCACCGCCTTGCTCTGGATGTTGGACATTTCCTCCGGGACGTCTCCTCCCCGGACACTCAGGACCAGCAGAGCGGAGAGAAGACCCCAGGAGACGGGGGACGGGGCCATGGCGGTCCTCTGAGGGGACAGATCTGTGTGGAGGACGGATTGGGAGATTCTCACTCAGAACCACAAAACACACCGAATCCAGAACTTTCCGTGTGTGAGAGGCGGGGAGGATCCCGGGAGGGACGTCTGTCCAAAATATTAAATCAGGAATGCCGACAAGTGCCGACACGACCGATCCGTCACCGACAACTGACTGATGATTGACAGGTGAAATCTGAGCGGAGAGGACGGCCGATCCCAGCGAGACGGGGGATCATCATGATAGATAGGAACTAAATACAATCAGTGATGTGCCTCCAGTGATGTGCCTCCAGCAGGGCTGGGACAAGGGATGGGCAGGAGGGTCGGCTGCCCTGGGGGCGCAATGGTTTGTTGCAGGGATGGGATCGCTAACCCTAACCCCAAGGGAAGGGGGGCACAGTTTGGTATCATTACCCTGGGCACTGGATGACCTTGTCCCAGCACTGGCCCCCAGTGATATGCCTCCAGTGATGTGCCCCCAGTGGTGTGCCCCCAGTGATATGCCCCCAGCGATGTGCCTCCAGTGATGCGCCCCCAGTGATGTGCCCCCAGTGATGTGCCCCCAGTGATGTGCCCCCAGTGGTGTGCCCCCAGCGATGTGCCCCCTGCGATGTGCCTCCAGTGATGCGCCCCCAGTGATGTGCCCCCAGTGATGTGCCCCCAGTGATATGCCCCCAGCGATGTGCCCCCAGCGATGTGCCCCCAGTGGTGTGCCCCCAGCGATGTGCCCCCAGTGGTGTGCCCCCAGCGATGTGCCCCCAGTGATGTGCCCCCAGTGATGTGCCTCCAGCGATGTGCCCCCAGTGATGTGCCCCCAGCGATGTGCCCCCAGTGGTGTGCCCCCAGTGATGTGCCCCCAGCGATGTGCCCCCAGTGATGTGCCCCCAGCGATGTTCCCCCAGTGATGTGCCCCCAGCGATGTGCCCCCAGTGGTGTGCCCCCAGCGATGTGCCCCCAGTGATGTGCCCCCAGCGATGTGCCCCCAGTGGTGTGCCCCCAGCGATGTGCCCCCAGCGATGTGCCCCCAGTGGTGTGCCCCCAGCGATGTGCCCCCAGTGATGTGCCCCCAGCGATGTGCCCCCAGTGGTGTGCCCCCAGTGATATGCCTCCAGTGATGTGCCCCCAGTGATGTGCCCCCAGTGGTGTGCCCCCAGTGATGTGCCCCCAGCGATGTGCCCCCAGTGATGTGCCCCCAGTGATGTGCCCCCAGTGATGTACCCCCGGTGATGTGCCCCCGGTGATGTGCCCCTGGTGATGTGGCTCAAGGGGTTTTCCGCCGATAATGTGCCCCCGGTGATGTGCCCCCAGTGATGTGCCCCCAGTGATGTGCCCCCAGTGATGTGCCCCCAGTGATGTGCCCCCGGTGATGTGCCCCCGGTGATGTGGCTCCAGGGGTTTTCCGCCGATAATGTGCCCCCAGTGATGTGCCCCCAGTGATGTGCCCCCAGTGATGTGCCCCCAGTGATGTGCCCACAGTGATGTGCCACCAGTGATGTGCCCCCAGTGATGTGCCCCCAGTGATGTGCCTCCAGTGATGTTCCCCCAGTGATGCTTTCCCAGTGATGTGCCTACAGTGATGTGCCCCCAGTGATGTGACTCCTGTGATGTGCCCCCAGCGATGTGCCCCCAGTGGTGTGCCCCCAGTGATGTGCCCCCAGCGATGTGCCCCCAGTGATGTGCCCCCAGTGATGTACCCCCGGTGATGTGCCCCCGGTGATGTGGCTCAAGGGGTTTTCCGCCGATAATGTGCCCCCGGTGATGTGCCCCCAGTGATGTACCCCCGGTGATGTGCCCCCGGTGATGTGCCCCCGGTGATGTGGCTCAAGGGGTTTTCCGCCGAATATGTGCCTCCAGTGATGTGCCTCCAGTGATGCGCCCCCAGTGATGTGCCCCCATTGATGTGCCTCCAGTGATGTGCCCCCAGTGATGTGCCTCCAGTGATGCGCCCCCAGTGATGTGCCCCCAGTGATGTGCCTCCAGTGATGTGCCTCCAGTGATGCGCCCCCAGTGATGTGCCCCCAGTGATGTGCCTCCAGTGATGTGCCCCCAGTGATGTGCCCCCAGTGATGTGCCTCCAGTGATGTGCCCCCAGTGATGCTCCCCCAGTGACGTGCCCCCCAGTGATGTGCCTCCAGTGATGTGCCCCCAGTGATGTGCCCCCAGTGATGCTCCCCCAGTGACGTGCCCCCCAGTGATGTGCCTCCAGTGATGTGCCCCCAGTGATGTGCCCCCAGTGATGCTCCCCCAGTGACGTGCCCCCCAGTGATGTGCCTCCAGTGATGTGCCTCCTATGATGCTTTCCCAGTGATGTGCCTCCAGTGATGCGCCCCCAGTGATGTGCCCCCAGTGATGCTCCCCCAGTGACGTGCCCCCCAGTGATGTGCCTCCAGTGATGTGCCCCCAGTGATGTGCCCCCAGTGATGCTCCCCCAGTGACGTGCCCCCCAGTGATGTGCCTCCAGTGATGTGCCTCCTATGATGCTTTCCCAGTGATGTGCCCCCAGTGATGTGCCTCCTGTGATGTGCCTCCAGTGATGTGCCCCCAGTGATGTGCCCCCTGTGATGCTCCCCCAGTGATGCTCCCCCAGTGATGTGCCCCCCAGTGATGTGCCTTCAGTGATGTGCCTCCTGTGATGTGCCTCCTGTGATGTGCCTCCAGTGATGTGCCTCCATCCCTTCATTTATATCTCCATACAACCAATTTTTTTGTCCTGGGACTTTAAATGCGGCACAAAACATACAACCGATGAAACAATCTTATTTAATAAATGTATACAAATTGGATACAAAGGTAACAATCGGATTTGTAATGAATCCACATTAATACTTTCCAGAGAGATATAAAAATAAGAGGCGTGTCTAAAAAGTTGGATAAATTGTATCAGAAAATACAAAAAAATGACCTTCAAAATCATCTCCGTCCTTCACATCACACCTCAGAGGTACTGGAAACTGTCAGCAGGGGAGGGCCCCTTTAAAAAAAGATGGCAGGACCGCCGTCCCACATTCTTGGATGATGTCATCGTTGTCGGAGAAGGGCGATTAGACATGTGAACTGCTGAAAAAAAAAATGTTTTCTTTTTTTTTTCCGGGTCATTCGATATGAATAAATTTGTAACTTTAAACAAAATTTATCACGGTCTATTTGTTTCGATGCGATTTTCGTTATTTCGATAGTTCATAAAAATCTGAAAACTTGAAAATCCCCAAAATTCTAAAGTCTGAAAAAATAAGAACAAAAATCCGAAGATTCTAAAATAAGAATGGAAGTTCAGAAATCCGAAATAATAACTAAGTAACTGTGACGGTCGTAGAACCTATCTCCGCCATCCATTCCCTTCTTCTCCCATAAAAGAAATCACCCAATATTCCCCGACTAGGAATATCCCTGGAATCGCCGAATAATCCACACATGAGCCAAGGCTTAATGCTGAATGTAACAGGACACACTTTATTGAAAGTACACAGCACACTTTTATACAGGATTTGGAACATCCCGCCCCCAACAACCGCTTTCCTATTGGTCCATTGTAAAGTATGCAGTCTTCACTCTGGTCCTCTCAAACCATGCAAATGAGGACTTGAAAATGTCTCCGCAGAGATTGGTCCCAAAGCTTGAATAGCCTGAATATGTGTTTTCAGACAAAAGCCCCAGGGGGTCAATCAATGTACACAATAGCCAGCCACAGAACAATGGAACTGTCTGGAGACCAGAGACAGGGCAGGAGTCATTTACACCTGATAATAGAAAGGCTTTAGATAGGGTTATCACACAATGGACAATGAGTATCTCTTATGAGTCTGTTGACCTGGCTGGGGTTCAGAATAAAATCTCCTGTAATACATGAATTAGGATTTCAGTATTTCATGGTCCATGACATTACTCCCCCTGGGAAATAGTTCAACATCCGCAGTGGGACCCAAACGGGTCACTCGAGGATGTTGGGCAAGTAGTCTTAAGGTTCCAGGACTGTCTGCCAGGATAACCCATCCGCCTTCCTGGTTTGAGGCCCTGGCCCATAATCGGACGGCAAGAGGCTCGCATTCAGTCCTCTCCAAAAGCCCCTGTCCCGGCTAGGCCTGTCACACATCTCCCCTTTTGGCAGGGGACTAACCCAGTAGGAGACACCAGATGGGTTGTCTCTGAATTCAGTCAGTAGTTCCAGTCCCCCAATGCCGGTATCCATACAGTACCCCAAATCACTTGCTCCAAACTGAGCATTACTCACCCCGCCATCCTCTGCCTCTCTCAGGGAACACGTCTGCCGCTGGGGAGAGGCCTGGACTGGCCCTTCTCCCTGGAGTCCTTTCAGCCGCTGGAGAGATGACAGGGTGGCTGGGCTCAGTCCATCATGCTGTTGGGGGTCTGGGCCAACTGGCCACCATTTATGGGGTATACCAGTGGAGACTGAAGTCCCATCCACTGGTATCCACTCAAGCTGTAGTGGGGTGCAGCCGCCAGTAGCAGCCTGTCCTGCTGCCAGTGGTTCCGCTGGGAGTAAGAGCTTTACCACCTCAGCTGGTTGCTGGGGAGGGGGGCCAACCGCCCCGGCTCCCTGGAACTCCACAGTTGGTCCCAGTGCTGGGCAGAGATGGCTGGCAATCTGCCCTGTTGCCAGCACTTCTGCTGGGGATGCATAATCCATAACATCCTCTGAACAGTCCATACATTCTGTAATCTGTGGCTGGGGAGTGATCGCCATCTTCTCACCCTGAGCCTCTGGAACTGCCACAGGGGTGGGGCAGAGGTCTTGAACCCTCTGTCCGGTGACCAGCGCTTCAGCTGGGGAAGTTCCTTGTAACTCCACAAATACTGCTCTTGGGGCTGGGCAGAGCACAGCGAAGTGTGGCCCCGATACCAGCTCTTCTGCTGGGGGCCCATCAGGTTGTTCTTCCTCAGCAGAGAAGTCTATCAGATCCCCTGTCTCTGCAACTGGTGTCTGGGGATAGAGGTTCACCATCTCCTGTCTTTCATTTGGTGCTGCTTCTTTAGGCGTTGTCACCGATCGTCGTATTTCTGCAATTCTCAGCTCATGTTGCCGCTCTCGTTCTTTCTCATCAAAAGCTTTAAAAGCTCTAAACGGAATCTTCCTTGTGTCTGCTGTGCTGTACTTACTGTTTGGAGAATGTGCGGCTGCTTGTTGGACTGCTGCCAGTTTTAACTGTAGCTCTGCGTCTCTTATTTGTTTAGCCTCCTCCGCTACTAGGGTCATCACTTTCAGCACCACATCCGCCGTTGGGTTCGGACCGAACCATGCTAATTTCTCTCTTATTAGCTTGTTGGCTGGTGATTCCTCATCCTGAATCACTGGTGTCCCCATCTTCTGTACTGCTGGCGTTGCTGCAACCGAGTTCTCCTGGTCTAGCTCCATTTATTCTGCTATGATGACACGCTCGGTTTTGTTGCTAGCAATCCTTCCACAAACTTCCAGTAGTCCTTTCCGTGTATTTCTTTTAAGCAGGGTGTATCAGTCTTCCATTCACTGTTCCCAGTGTCTGCTTGGAATCCTGGTGTAACGGAAAGTAGAAGGGAAAATCCCGCTGCTGCCACCAGTTGTGACGGTAGTCGAACCTATCTCCGCCATCCATTCCCTTCTTCTCCCATAAAAGAAATCACCCAATATTCCCCGACTAGGAATATCCCTGGAATCGCTGAATAATCCACACATGAGCCATGGCTTAATGCTGAATGTAACAGGACACACTTTATTGAAAGTACACAGCACACTTTATACAGGATTTGGAACATCCCGCCCCCAACAACCGCTTTCCTATTGGTCCATTGTAAAGTATGCAGTCTTCACTCTGGTCCTCTTAAATCATGCAAATGAGGACTTGAAAATGTCTCCGCAGAGATTGGTCCCAATGCTTGAATAGCCTGAATATGTGTGGCCAGAAGCCTGTGATGTGTTTTCAGACAAAAGCCCCAGGGGGTCAATCAATGTACACAATAGCCAGCCACAGAACAATGGAACCGTCTGGAGACCAGAGACAGGGCAGAAGTCATTTACACCTGATAATAGAAAGGCTTTAGATAGGGTTATCACACAATGGACAATGAGTATTTCTTCTGAGTCTATTGACCTGGCTGGGGTTCAGAATTAAATCTTCTGTAATTCATGAATTAGGATTTCAGTATTTCATGGTCCATGACAGTAACTAATAATAAATAACTATAAAAATCTGAAAATTCGAAAATCCGAAAAAATTAAAAAAATCCGAAAATGAGAACAAAAATACGAAGAATCAAAAGAACGAAAATAAGAATGAAAGTTCGAATATCCAAAATAATAACCAAGGTAACGAATTATTATTATTATTATTATTATTATTATTTAGGTACTTATATAGTGCTTTACATATACATGATAACTATGAAATTCTGAAAACTCGAAAACCCCAACAATTCTATAATCCGAAAAATAAGAACAAAAATCCAAAGATTCAACAGAACAAAAATTCAAAAATAAGAACGAAAATTAGAAAATCCGAAATAATAACTGAGTCACTAATAATAATTAACTATAAAAATCAGAAAACTCGAAAATCCAAAAAATTCTATCATCTGAAAATAAGAACAAATCTGAAGATTTGAAAGAACGGGAAAAAAAAAAATAATGAACATTTTTAGGTATTGGAATTTTCTTTTAAATGTGGCTGTTAGTGAACGTAACAAATACAAATGTATCCGAAGGCACTTCTCTACCGTGGGTGTTTTTCAGATTTGGTGTTTACAAGACTAAAACATTTTTTTTTGCTAGAAAATTACTTAAAACCCCCAAACATTATATATATTTTTTTTTTTCTAACACCCTAGAGAATAAAATGGCAGTCATTGCAATACTTTTTGTCACATCGTATTTGCGCAGCGGTCTTTTGGAAAAAAATCACTTTTTTGAAGTAAAAAATAAGACATCAATAAATTTGGCCCGATTTTTTTATTTATTGTGAAAGATCATGTTACGCCGAGTAAAATGATACCCAACACGTCACGCTTACAAATTGCGCCCGCTCGTGGCATGGCGTCAAACTTTTACCTTTAAAAATCTCGATAGGCGACGTTTAAAAAATTCTACAGGTTGCATTTTTTGAGATACAGAGGAGCTCTGGGGCTAGAATTATCGCTCTCGCTCTAACGATCGCGGCGATACCTCACTTGTGTGGTTTGGACACCGTTTTCATATGCAGGCGCTACTCACGTATGCGTTCGCTTCTGCGCGCGAGCTCGTCGGGACGGGGCGCTTTACATTTTTTTTATTTTTTTTTTCTTATTTATTTTATTATTTTTTACACTGGAAAAAATAAAAATAAATAAAATGATCACTTTTATTCCTATTACAAGAAATGTAAACATCCCTTGTAATAGAAAAAAGCATGACAGGTCCTCTTATATATGAGATCTGGGGGTCAAAAAGACGTCACTCCTCATCTTTAGGCTTAAAAGAAAAAAAAAGAACAAAAAAAAAAGTAATTTTTTCAAATTACAGAAAAAAAAATGTTTCTTTAAGACGCTGGGCGGGACTGACGTTTTGACGTCACTTCCGCCCCAGCAGAGCTATGGGGACGGGTGGGGGCGATTTTTCCCTCACTCGCATCCCCACTGAGCAGACGAGCGGAACCCGATCGCCTCCGCCGCTACCGACGGCTCCGGTAAGCGGCGGAGGGCGCGGGAGAGCGGCGGGAGGGGGGGGGCCCCTCTCCCGCCGCCGATAACGGCGATCTCGCGGCGAATCTTTTACAGGATCGCTCGTACAGCTGCTGCCGTTACCGAGATATCCATCTTAAAAGTGCGGCCGTAAAAACACGTACGGCGGTAGGGAAGTGGTTAAGAATTATGCGAAATAAGGAATACCACATGAAACGTATCAAATTAATAATAATAAATAATAATAATAAAAACGTTTTATTATTATTACTTTGCTATTATTATTTATTATACATTTTATTATTCACACTAATATTCTTATTTAATATTATTACTATTATTAATTATTAATAATAAAAAAAATCATAATATTAATAATAAATAACATTAATAAGTAATAATAATAAAAAAGATTTTTATTATTATTAATTTCCCATAATTTGTAACTTCGGATAAATTCATATTCGTGACTTTCACTAACCCCCCAAATCTAAAAGGAAATTCCAATACCTAAAAATGTTATAGTTAGTTATTATTATATTAGTTATATTATTAATAGTTACTATTATATTAGTTACTTAGTTATTATTATGGATTTTAAAATTTTCATTCTCATTTTTTAATTTTTGTTCTTTCAAACCTTCGGATTTTTGAATTTTCATTTATTATTATTATTACTATTATCTATTGTTAATAATAATAATAATAATAAATAATAATAAAAAATGCTTCATTATTATTATTTATTATTTTTATTACTATTATCTATTGTTAATAATAATAATAATAATAATAATAAATAATAATAAAAATGCTTCATTATTATTATTTATTATTTTTAATTTGTTACGTTCCATTCATTTGGATGCGGTATTCGTTATTTCGGACGATTCGTAACTTCGGATTCATTTGCATTTGTTCACTAAAAGCCAAATTTAAAAGGAAATGACAATACCTAGACACTGGAACCTCGGAATTGCGAGCAACGCGGTTAACGAGCGTTTCGCAATACAAGCGCTGTATTTTTAGAAAACCTAACTCGAGTGTTTGCGAATGTTGTCTCACAAAATGAGCAGGATTTAAGCCAAAGCGGTGTGCAGTAACGTGTTTGGCCCCGAGGTGGGGGGGGGGGGCGCCGGAGCCGTGCGAAAATGCTCGAAAATACTCTGTTCCCAAGCCTTTCTGAGGTTTGCCTTGGTCAGCCGAGCTTTCCTCTGACCTTTCCGGGTGTTTTCCGAGGCTCTATGGCGCCCCCCCACCTCTGGCCACATGCGGTATTGCATGCCATTGAAGTCAATGTGGAACAAATTATCTTAGTTTCTATTGACTTCTATGGGGAAACTCGCTTTGATATGCAAGTGCTTTGGATTACAGGAATTCTCCTGGAACGGATTATACTCGTAATCCAAGGTTCCACTGTAATTTAATAGTAATGGTTATTATTAGTTAAATATTTTTTCAGAATTTTCAAGTTTTTGGGTATTCAATTTTTTTTTAATTTTGTCTCTTATTTTTGGATTCTTGTTCTTATCGAATTTTTCGGATTTTTGTTCTTATCAAATTTTTCGGATTTTTGTTCTTATCAAATTTTTCGGATTTTTGTTCTTATCTTCGGAATTTTCAAATTTTCATTCTTATTTTTGGATTTTCTAATTTCAGAATTTTAGAATTTTTGGATTTGAAATATTTCGGATTTTCTTCTTTTTTTTTTTTTTTATCCTATTTTCAGATTCTCGTTCTTTTGAATTTTTGGATTTTCTAATTTTAGAATTTTAGAATTTTGGGATTTGGAATATTTCTGTTTTTTATTTTTTTTTAAATCTTATTTTCAGATTCTCGTTCTTTCGAATTTTTGGATTTTCCAATTTTTAATATTCTTTTTTTTAGTTCTGTTTTAAGGAAAAATTTGTTAAACAAGTTTTTTCGTTAATTCAAATATTTCCCAATTTGTTGAATTTTTTTAAAAAAAAAGAAAAAATTGTAATGAAACAAATTGCACGGGTCTAAACTACCCAGAAATTACAAAAAAACAAAGTAAAAGTCATAGAATTTAATTTTTACAAATTGGTTAAAAAAAAAGACAAATGTATAAAAAAAACAATATTTATGATGAAATCCTCAAAGCAGATGTTTTCCTCGCAGATGCCCCTCTTCCCTCTCTGGGCCGGCCCCCCACTTCCTCTGCCCCTCCCCCTCTTCCCCTCCACTGTCATTCCGAGAACCATCCAGAGATCCGACGGACCCCCTGCAACCCAACCGGAGCGCCAGACACACGTATGTATTCTATATTCTATATGTTATACTCTATATAATACATGGCTGACTCATATACAGCGCCTTGAAAAAGTATTCATACCCCTCTATAGACAGAGCCTGGAAAAAGTATTCATACCCCTTGAAATTACCCACATTTTGTTACAACCGAAAAACGTAAAATGTATTTAATTGGGATTTTATGTGAGTGGAGACGGACACAGGAGGGAACCCCAAACGGGTTGACTCCAAAGTCCGTCAGTAGTTCCCGTCCTCCAATGCGGGTATCCATACTGTACCCCAAATAAATGGCTCCAAACTGAGCATTACTCACCCCGCCAACCTCCGCCTCTCTCAGAGAACACGCCTGCCGCTGGGGAGAAGGCAGGGTAGCTGGGCTCAGTCCATCATGCTGTTGGGGGTCTGGGCCAACTGCCCCCCCTTCCTGGGGTATACCAGTGGAGACTGAAGTCCCATCCACTACCCCAGGAACCCCCTCTTCTGTTAGTGAGGAGCAGAGGCCTATGACACTCTGCTCTGTTGCCAGCTCTTCCGCTGGGTTGCTGTGAGTGGAGACCACAGTCCCATCCACTACCACAGGGTCCCCCTCTTCTGCTAGTTGGGAGTAGAGGCTTGGGGTACCCTGCTCTGTTGCCAGTGATTCAGCTGGGGGTAAAAGCTTTACCACCTCAGCTTGTTGCTGGAGAGGGGGGCCAACCGCCCCGGCTCCCTGGAACTCCACACCATCCGCTTCGTCTTTAGGGATGAAAATCTCCATATTTTCCACTGCCGATTCATCAGCCAGGAGTTCACAGTTGTCGTCTGAACTTTCCTCATAGTCCCAGGCAATAGGAGCCCCACCCTGCTGCTGAGCCGAGTCTAGCAGCTGTCTGTAGGCGACCTCCAGCTCCCATTCCCGAATGGCCAGAAATTCTAAATCTTCCTGTGACCAGTGGCCTCCTGAGATATTCAATTTTTCCTCTCTGTGCTCCATTATGTCCTCCAAGCGCCACTCCCGATCATCCCCAAAGTCGGGATCACTGGACATCCTCCAATACAACAATCCCAGGCCATCATAGTCATAGCCTTCTGTGGGGCTGTCATCTGCTGGCCACGGGCACTCTTGGGCTACATACCACCGGAGGGCTCTGTAGCTCTCATCCAACCGCATCTCTGCCTGGATCAGCCTGCTTAACTCCGCTGTCCACTCCTGCTTCGGTTGTTCCCCCAGCATCGGCATTCGTACGTCATACTGCGGCCAGTACCTTGCATAGATGGAGGGCAGGATCTTTCCTTGGTTTTGCTGCTCCAGAGCTAGCGCTTCCTTCCAGAGTTGGCACCGAATCACATCCGACCATCCCAACAGGACCTCCTCTGATACTGGTCCTCTATGCTGTATCCGCATCTCTTGTAACCTCCTTTGGAATTCCTCTTCCATGGAGACTGGTGTCTGCACCTCTCCTCTCTCTTTAGTTGGTGCTGCTGTGACTTCAGCTGCTGCAGCACTTCTTCTCTGTAGTAAGGTGGCATTCAGAGCCGCAATAACTCGGTCCCTGATCTCCGGTGGAGGGTTAGGACCATAATGTGCCAGTCTTTGGTTAACAGCCCGATCAAAACTTTCTTCCTCGGGTGTCCTGTCCATTACGGCGGGCCTTTTAGCTCTATCCATTTCGACCAGTTCTGCGATAATGTCCCTTTTCTTACGGTTGCTGGCCGGTCTGCCCCGGCTCTCCAGTAAGTCCATGAGGGAAGAGAGCTTCATCCGTTCATACACCGTCTCCATTGTCATGTGTCCTTGTAGCCGTCCTTCTGAAGATGGAATCATCCCACTGCTGCCACCAAATGTAACGGTTACCACCGCTTACAACCTTCCATCCAACCACGACAAGCTTATCCGACACACCAACAACCAGGCAGACATGATCCATTCCATTTCCCAGAATAAACGAGACTGCGCTCCGTTCTCTTAGTTTCCAAAATGTATGAAAAACTTTATTGGTTCTTAGCTTGCTTATATCCAGTACAACATAATGCAGTTAATCACAGGACAATGTAATCTCCACCCCCCTATTCACTCACTGAGGATAATTCTTTAATTGGTAGCTAGACATGACGGCACCGTATCATCAATAGGGTTCAATTAACCTTGAATAGTAACACAGACATCTAGTTGAATAAGTTCTCTATACAGCTTTGTCACACAATGGCAGTGAGAGTGGGTGTCTTTACATTGAATAGCCAACACCTTAGGATATTTCAATAGCCTATTATACAAAAGGTATGACTCACTGGCTGACCTGGTCATGTCATCATGACTCCTTGTGATATCTCAGTCCTGCAATATGAAGTATTATTAATGTCCCATCTCATGTAATATGAATTATGATTCACTATTAGCCACCCTATACCCAAAAGGGCACAGGGTGGATTTCGACCCAAGAGTTTTTGGTGCTGCTGGCACAAGAGTATCTCTCATCCTTCCAACGTCTCTGGGTGTCACGGGCCATTCTGTTACAGGGAGAGACACAAAGTGTCACATAATTGTGAAGTGGAAGGAAAATGATACAAATAAATCTGTGAAAAGTGGGGGGGAGGGGCATTTGTATGGCGCCCCCCGAGGTCAATAGTTTGTAGAACCCCCTTTCACTACAAGTCTTTTTGGGGGTGTCTCTACCAGCTTTGCACATCTAGAGAGGGACATTTCTGCCCATTCTAAAATATCTCTGTCTCTGTCAGATTAGATGGAGAGCGTCTGTGATCAGCAATTTTTAAGTCTTGCCCACAGATTCTCAATGGGATTTAGGTCTGGACTGTGACTGGGCCATTCTAACACATGAATAGGCTTTGATCCAAACCGTTCCATTGTAGCTCTGGTTGTACTTTAGGGTCGTTGTCCTGCTGGAAGGTGAACCCCCCCCCCCCCCCGGTCTCAAGTCTTTTGCAGGTTTTCTTCTAAGATTGTCCTGTATTTGTCTCCATCCATCTTCCCATCAACTCTGACCGGCTTCCCTGTCCCTGCTGAAGAAAAGAATCCCCACCACCATGTTTCACAGTGGGGATGGTGTGTTCAGGGTGATGTGCAGTGTTAGTTTTCCCCACAATTTTGGTGTCATGTGACCAGAGCACCTTCTTCCACATGTTTGCTGTGTCCCCTCCCCCACATGTTTTCTGTGTCCCCTCCCCCACATGTTTGCTGTGTCCCTTCCCCCACATGTTTTCTGTGTCCCCTCCCCCACATGTTTGCTGTGTCCCCTCCCCCACATGTTTGCTGTGTCCCCTCCCCCACATGTTTGCTGTGTCCCCTCCCCATCATGTTTTCTGTGTCCCCTCCCCCACATGTTTTCTGTTTCCCTTCCCCCACATGTTTTCTGTGTCCCCTCCCCCACATGTTTGCTGTGTCCCCTCCCCCACATGTTTTCTGTGTCCCCTCCCCCACATGTTTGCTGTGTCCCCTCCCCCACATGTTTGCTGTGTCCCCTCCCCCACATGTTTGCTGTGTCCCCTCCCCATCATGTTTTCTGTGTCCCCTCCCCCACATGTTTTCTGTGTCCCCTCCCCCACATGTTTTCTGTGTCCCCTCCCCCACATGTTTGCTGTGTCCCCTCCCCCACATGTTTTCTGTGTCCCCTCCCCCACATGTTTGCTGTGTCCCCCCCCACATGTTTTCTGTGTCCCCTCCCCCACATGTTTTCTGTGTCCCCTCCCCCACATGTTTGCTGTGTCCCCTCCCCACATGTTTTCTGTGTCCCCTCCCCCACATGTTTGCTGTGTCCCCTCCCCCACATGTTTGCTGTGTCCCCTCCCCCACATGTTTTCTGTGTCCCCTCCCCCACATGTTTGCTGTGTCCCCTCCCCCACATGTTTGCTGTGTCCCCTCCCCCACATGTTTTCTGTGTCCCCTCCCCCACATGTTTGCTGTGTCCCCTCCCCCACATGTTTGCTGTGTCTCCTCCCCCACATGTTTTCTGTGTCCCCTCCCCCACATGTTTGCTGTGTCCCCTCCCCAGCATGTTTGCTGTGTCCCCTCCCCCACATGTTTGCTGTGTCCCCTCCCCCACATGTTTTCTGTGTCCCCTCCCCCACATGTTTGCTGTGTCCCTTCCCCCACATGGCTTCTCACAAACTACAAACAGGACTTCTTATGTCTTTCTTCTTGTCATTTTGCACCCCCCCCCCCTCAAATAGATTGGTGCCCCTCCCCTCTGTGACCAACGTCACACTTGGACTTCCATTATCAGGTGACTGGGCTCCACTCCAGAAAGGGCCGCCATGAACCTGGGCACAGGATGGGGACTGGTCAGCGCCCTGCTAGTCTTGAGGGTCCAGGCCGATGTCCCGGCAGAAGGACTGTCCGAGATCCAGAACCAGACGGTCCGGCTGGTGATGAAGAAGTTCCATGAGAGAGATCTAATGAAGAGATACAGGATGACGTCCGTAGTGAAGGCCGAAGAAGAGGTGAGTGACGGGGGCGGGGAGCTCAGGGTGGGCTGCGGGTTGGAGGAACCCCAACATAACTGTCGTCAGAGTCCTAAAGGACCAGACCAATATTTATAGACAATGCTGATCATTGGAATTCCGATATTGATCAGGCAGAAGTCAAGAAAGCAGTCAAGTCTAGGCAGGTGTTCAGGCAGGCAGCAATCAAGACAGTTCTAGGCAGAGTTTTAACCAATATGTAATAAGGTCCAGGCAGGGGTTGAGGCAGGCAGCAATCAAGAGAGTAGTCAGGTCTATGTGATGCAGGGGTGAGGGCAGGCAGCAATCCAGAGAGTAGTCAGGTCCATGCAGGGGTCAGGGCAGGCAGCAATTAAGAGAGGAGTACTCGGGTCCATGCAAGGGTCAGGGCAGGTAACAATTGAGAGAGCAGTTAGGTACATGCAGGGGTCAGGGCAGGTAACATTTAAGAGAGTAGTCAGGTCCATGCAGGGGTCAGGGCAGGTAACAATTGAGAGAGTAGTCAGGTCCATGCAGGGGTCAGGGCAGGTAACAAGTGAGAAAGTATTTGGGCCCAGGCAGGGGTCAGGGAAGGTAAGAAGAGGGTAGTTTTCTCATGGGGGAGAAGCGTTATGGGCGGAGTATAACAGCGAGTGTAACCCCGCCCCTTCACTGTCTTTATCTTCTTGCAGGTGTACAATGCCAGGATATTCGTCAATGTGGAGTTTCTGGTGAAAGAGACGTCGTGCCGCAAACATGACTGGAGCAAACCGGACTGCAAGGTCGTAAGAAACGCAGTAAGTGTCTGACAAGCCCGGTGATTGGTGGGTTATATAGAGGGGCGGGGCTCAGGTGCCTCTCAACTCTCTGTGCCACTCCTCATTTACATATTATTCCCCTAGTACATCATGTATTGCACACTCCTCACCTCTCCACTCTGTACATTGTGAATGAATTACTCCACACTGCTCCACGCTGTACATTGTGAATGAATTACTCCACACTGCTCCACTCTGTACATTGTGAATGAATTACTCCACACTGCTCCACTCTGTACATTGTGACTGAATTACTCCACACTGCTCCACTCTGTACATTGTGACTGAATTACTCCACACTGCTCCACTCTGTACATTGTGACTGAATTACTCCACACTGCTCCACTCTGTACATTGTGAATGAATTACTCCACACTGCTCCACTCTGTACATTGTGACTGAATTACTCCACACTGCTCCACTCTGTACATTGTGACTGAATTACTCCACACTACCCCACTCTGTACATTGTGAATGAATTACTCCACACTGCTCCACTCTGTACATTGTGAATGAATTACTCCACACTGCCCCACTCTGTACATTGTGAATGAATTACTCCACACTGCTCCACTCTGTACATTGTGACTGAATTACTCCACACTGCTCCACTCTGTACATTGTGAATACATTACTCCTCACTGCCCACTCTGTACATTGTGACTGAATTACTCCACACTGCTCCACTCTGTACATTGTGAATGAATTACTCCACACTGCTCCACTCTGTACATTGTGACTGAATTACTCCACACTGCTCCACTCTGTACATTGTGAATTAATTACTCCACACTGCTCCACTCTGTACATTGTGACTGAATTACTCCACACTGCTCCACTCTGTACATTGTGACTGAATTACTCCACACTGCTCCACTCTGTACATTGTGACTGAATTACTCCACACTACCCCACTCTGTACATTGTGAATGAATTACTCCACACTGCTCCACTCTGTACATTGTGAATGAATTACTCCACACTGCCCCACTCTGTACATTGTGAATGAATTACTCCACACTGCTCCACTCTGTACATTGTGACTGAATTACTCCACACCGCTCCACTCTGTACATTGTGAATACATTACTCCTCACTGCCCACTCTGTACATTGTGACTGAATTACTCCACACCTCTCCACTCTGTACATTGTGACTGAATTACTCCACACTGCTCCACTCTGTACATTGTAAATGAATTACTCCACACTGCTCCACTCTGTACATTGTGACTGAATTACTCCACACTGCTCCACTCTGTACATTGTGAATTAATTACTCCACACTGCTCCACTCTGTACATTGTGACTGAATTACTCCACACTGCTCCACTCTGTACATTGTGACTGAATTACTCCACACTGCTCCACTCTGTACATTGTGACTGAATTACTCCACACTGCTCCACTCTGTACATTGTGAATGAATTACTCCACACTGCTCCACTCTGTACATTGTGACTGAATTACTCCACACTGCTCCACTCTGTACATTGTGACTGAATCCACACCGCTACTCCATTGTGAATACACTACCCCACTCTGTACATTGTGAATGAATTACTCCACACTGCTCCACTCTGTACATTGTGAATGAATTACTCCACACTGCCCCACTCTGTACATTGTGAATGAATTACTCCACACTGCTCCACTCTGTACATTGTGACTGAATTACTCCACACCGCTCCACTCTGTACATTGTGAATACATTACTCCTCACTGCCCACTCTGTACATTGTGACTGAATTACTCCACACTGCTCCACTCTGTACATTGTGACTGAATTACTCCACACTGCTCCACTCTGTACATTGTGAATGAATTACTCCACACTGCTCCACTCTGTACATTGTGACTGAATTACTCCACACTGCTCCACTCTGTACATTGTGAATTAATTACTCCACACTGCTCCACTCTGTACATTGTGACTGAATTACTCCACACTGCTCCACTCTGTACATTGTGACTGAATTACTCCACACTGCTCCACTCTGTACATTGTGACTGAATTACTCCACACTACCCCACTCTGTACATTGTGAATGAATTACTCCACACTGCTCCACTCTGTACATTGTGAATGAATTACTCCACACTGCCCCACTCTGTACATTGTGAATGAATTACTCCACACTGCTCCACTCTGTACATTGTGACTGAATTACTCCACACCGCTCCACTCTGTACATTGTGAATACATTACTCCTCACTGCCCACTCTGTACATTGTGACTGAATTACTCCACACCTCTCCACTCTGTACATTGTGACTGAATTACTCCACACTGCTCCACTCTGTACATTGTAAATGAATTACTCCACACTGCTCCACTCTGTACATTGTGACTGAATTACTCCACACTGCTCCACTCTGTACATTGTGAATTAATTACTCCACACTGCTCCACTCTGTACATTGTGACTGAATTACTCCACACTGCTCCACTCTGTACATTGTGACTGAATTACTCCACACTGCTCCACTCTGTACATTGTGACTGAATTACTCCACACTGCTCCACTCTGTACATTGTGACTGAATTACTCCACACTACCCCACTCTGTACATTGTGAATGAATTACTCCACACTGCTCCACTCTGTACATTGTGAATTAATTACTCCACACTGCTCCACTCTGTACATTGTGACTGAATTACTCCACACTGCTCCACTCTGTACATTGTGACTGAATTACTCCACACTACCCCACTCTGTACATTGTGAATGAATTACTCCACACTGCTCCACTCTGTACATTGTGAATGAATTACTCCACACTGCCCCACTCTGTACATTGTGAATGAATTACTCCACACTGCTCCACTCTGTACATTGTGACTGAATTACTCCACACCGCTCCACTCTGTACATTGTGAATACATTACTCCTCACTGCCCACTCTGTACATTGTGACTGAATTACTCCACACCTCTCCACTCTGTACATTGTGACTGAATTACTCCACACTGCTCCACTCTGTACATTGTGAATGAATTACTCCACACTGCTCCACTCTGTACATTGTGACTGAATTACTCCACACTGCTCCACTCTGTACATTGCTCCACTCTGAATTAATTACTCCACACTGCTCCACTCTGTACATTGCTCCACTCTGACTGAATTACTCCACACTGCTCCACTCTGTACATTGTGACTGAATTACTCCAATTACTCCACACTGCCCCACTCTGTACATTGTGAATTAATTACTCCACACTGCTCCACTCTGTACATTGTGACTGAATTACTCCACACTGCTCCACTCTGTACATTGTGACTGAATTACTCCACACTACCCCACTCTGTACATTGTGAATGAATTACTCCACACTGCTCCACTCTGTACATTGTGAATGAATTAATCCACACTGCCCCACTCTGTACATTGTGAATGAATTACTCCACACTGCTCCACTCTGTACATTGTGACTGAATTACTCCACACCGCTCCACTCTGTACATTGTGAATACATTACTCCTCACTGCCCCACTCTGTACATTGTGACTGAATTACTCCACACCTCTCCACTCTGTACATTGTGACTGAATTACTCCACACTGCTCCACTCTGTACATTGTGAATGAATTACTCCACACTGCTCCACTATGTACATTGTGACTGAATTACTCCACACTGCTCCACTCTGTACATTGTGACTGAATTACTCCACACTGCCCCACTCTGTACATTGTGAATGAATTACTCCACACTGCTCCACTCTGTACATTGTGACTGAATTACTCCACACTGCTCCACTCTGTACATTGTGACTGAATTACTCCACACTGCTCCACTATCTGACCTAATTGGTGATCATGTGTTCCTATCATTTTGTCTCCACAGAGGACCTATAACTGCTTTGGTTGTTACAAGTTTGAATACGACTCTCACTCTGTTATATCCAAGGTTGAAGAATGCATCCTGACACGACACTTAAGTGCGGTAAGTTTCAAACCAAAAAATGCGAATTGGTCCTTCCTGGTATGAGTTCTCCTGTTTTAGAGCTTTCACTTCATCCAGCAGGTGGACACTTACGTCTGTTTTTATTAAATATTATTTTACATTGGTGATCACCTTCCCATCAACTCTGACAAGCTTCCCTGTCCCTGCTGAAGAAAAGCATCCCCACCACATGATGCTGCCACCACCATGTTTCACGGTGGGGATGGTGTGTTCAGTGGGATGGGCAGTGATAGTTTTCCCTCAAAGTTGAATTTTGGTGTCATGTGACCAGAGCACCTTCCCCCACATGTTTGCTGTGTCCCCTCCCCCACATGTTTGCTGTGTCCCCTCCCCCACATGTTTGCTGTGTCCCCTCCTTGTCTTTCTTTCTCCAATGTCTTTCTTCTTGTCACTCTTCCATAAAGGGCAGATTTGTGGAGAGCAGCACTAATAGTTGTCTTGTGGAGAGCAGCACTAATAGTTGTCCTGTGGAGAGCAGCACTAATAGTTGTCCTGTGGAGAGCAGCACTAATAGTTGTCCTGTGGAGAGCAGCACTAATAGTTGTCCTGTGGAGAGCAGCACTAATAGTTGTCCTGTGGAGAGCACCACTAATAGTTGTCCTGTGGAGAGCAGCACTAATAGTTGTCCTGTGGAGAGCAGCACTAATAGTTGTCCTGTGGAGAGCAGCACTAATAGTTGTCCTGTGGAGAGCACCACTAATAGTTGTCCTGTGGAGAGCAGCACTAATAGTTGTCCTGTGGAGAGCAGCACTAATAGTTGTCCTATGGAGAGCACCACTAATAGTTGTCCTGTGGAGAGCAGCACTAATAGTTGTCCTATCGAGAGCACCACTAATAGTTGTCCTGTGGAGAGCAGCACTAATAGTTGTCCTGTGGAGAGCAGCACTAATAGTTGTCCTGTGGAGAGCAGCACTAATAGTTGTCCTGTGGAGAGCACCACTAATAGTTGTCCTGTGGAGAGCAGCACTAATAGTTGTCCTGTGGAGAGCACCACTAATAGTTGTCCTGTGGAGAGCACCACTAATAGTTGTCCTGTGGAGAGCACCACTAATAGTTGTCCTGTGGAGAGCACCACTAATAGTTGTCCTGTGGAGAGCAGCACTAATAGTTGTCCTGTGGAGAGCACCACTAATAGTTGTCCTGTGGCCAGATTCTCCCCCCTGAGCTGTGCAGCTCCTCCAGAGTTACCATGGACCTCTTGGCTGCTTCTCTGATGAACGCTCTCCTTGCCCGGCCCGGTCAGTTTAGGTGGACGGCCATGTCTTGGTAGGTTTACAGTTGTGCCATACTCTTTCCATTTTCCGACGATGGATTGAACAGAAGCTCCGTGAGATCTTCAAAGCTTGGGAGATTTTTTTTATAACCTAACCCTGCTTTATACTTCTCCACAACTGTATCCCCGACCTGTCTGGTGTGTTCCTCGGCCTTCATGATGCTGTTTGTTCACTAAGGTTCTCTAACAAACCTATGAGGGCTTCACAGAACAGCTGTGTTTATACTGAGATTACATCACACACAGGTGGGACTCTATTTACTTATTAGGTGACTTCTGAAGATTTTAGTTATCAGAGTAAAGGGGGCACCATACAAATGCCCCTCCCCCCACACTTTTCACATATTTATTTGTATCATTTTCCTTCCACTTCACAATTATGTGACAATTTGTGTCTCTCACATAAAATACATTTATGTTTTTGGCTGTAACGTGAGAAAATGTGGAAAATTTCAAGGGGTATGAATACTTTTTCAAGGCACAGTATGGGGGGGGAACAGAACATGCGTGTTACTGCAATTCATTTAGAATGTCAGCCTGATGCACAAGTACAGTAGGTGTGGACAGACCTGCACTACAATAGGAATATTCTCTCTTGATTTGTAACCAGTGTCAGTATATAAAGGTGCGGTGAACGGAATCAGAGATTTTCTTCCCTGTTTGGCTCTTTAAATTTTGACAAAGCAGCTGTGTAATGTGATCTCCCCTCCTCTCTCTCTATAGGGGCGTCTGACTCTGAGGAAGTATCGGTGTAAGGAGGTGGAGGACGCTGGGAAGATGCACCCGGGGATGTACAGCACGTTTAGTAGGCATTGAGGAGGGTGAGTGTGACGGAGATCTTGGAGTGATCCAGGAGGGTTGGATCCAGTGATGACCTCTCCCATTGATTCATTGGAACCTTCTATGAATGAGCTCCAGGCTGCTCGGGGGTAATGGGGTAATGGGGTGGATGAGGGCGCCCTCTGCTGGTCGACTTTTAAAAATTCTGTCTGTAATGCTGATATGGACAAGGTTGGGTAGGACCAGGAGAAGGGGTGATATGGACAAGGTTGGGGAGGAGGAGGGATAATATGGACAAGGATGCGTAGGAGCAGAAGGAGGGATGATATGGACAAGGTTGGGTAGGAGGAGGAGGGATGATATGGACAAGGTTGGGAAGGAGGGGAAGGAGGGATGATATGGACAAGGTTGGGTAGGAGGAGGAGGAGGAGGGATGATATGGACAAGGTTGGGTAGGAGCAGGAGGAGGGGTGATATGGACAAGGTTAGGTAGGAGGAGGAGGAGGGGTGATATGGACAAGGTTAGGTAGGAGGAGGGGTGATATGGACAAGGTTGGGTAGGAGGAGGAGGAGGGGTGATATGGACAAGGTTGGGTAGGAGGAGGAGGAGGGGCGATATGGACAAGGTTGGGTAGGAGGAGGGATGATATGGACAAGGTTGGGTAGGAGGAGGAGGAGGAGGGATGATATGGACAAGGTTGGGTAGGAGCAGGAGGAGGGGTGATATGGACAAGGTTAGGTAGGAGGAGGGGTGATATGGACAAGGTTGGGTAGGAGGAGGAGGAGGGGTGATATGGACAAGGTTAGGTAGGAGGAGGGGTGATATGGACAAGGTTGGGTAGGAGGAGGAGGAGGGGTGATATGGACAAGGTTGGGTAGGAGCAGGAGGAGGGGTGATATGGACAAGGTTCGGTAGGAGGAGGGATGATATGGACAAGGTTGGGTAGGAGGAGGAGGAGGGATGATATGGACAAGGTTGGGTAGGAGGAGGAGGAGGGATGATATGGACAAGGTTGGGTAGGAGGAGGAGGAGGGATGATATGGACAAGGTTGGGGAGGAGGAGGAGGGATGATATGGACATGGTTGGATAGGAGCAGGAGGAGGGATGATATGGACAAGGTTGGGTAGGAGGAGGAGGAGGGATGATATGGACAGGGTTGGGTAGGAGGAGGAGGATGGATGATATGGACAAGGTTGGGTAGGAGGAGGAGGGATGATATGGACAAGGTTGGGTAGGAGGAGGAGGGATGATATGGACAAGGTTGGGTAGGAGGAGGAGGAGGGATGATATGGACAAGGTTGGGTAGGAGGAGGAGGAGGGATGATATGGACAAGGTTGGGTAGGAGGAGGAGGAGGGATGATATGGACAAGGTTGGGTAGGAGGAGGAGGAGGGATGATATGGACAAGGTTGGGTAGGAGGAGGAGGAGGGATGATATGGACAAGGTTGGGTAGGAGGAGGAGGAGGGATGATATGGACAAGGTTGGGGAGGAGGAACAATAACAACATTTCTCTGTCTCTCTTTTCAGCTCCAGTCTAGAGGTTGGATGAGAAGATCCTGTATCCCCCTCCCCGCCCTCCTCCTATAATCCTCTGTACCTGTATATAGTATAAGAGAACCTCCCTATGAATATTGGAGCCATAGTCCTGTAGCATAGTCACTGACCCTCTCCTGTACTATGTCTGCAGTCTCTGACCATCTCCTGTACTATGTCTGCAGTCTCTGATCATCTCCTGTACTATGTCTGCAGTCTCTGATCATCTCCTGTACTATGTCTGCAGTCTCTGATCATCTCCTGTACTATGTCTGCAGTCTCTGATCATCTCCTGTATTATGTCTGCAGTCTCTGACCATCTCCTGTACTATGTCTGCAGTCTCTGACCATCTCCTGTACTATGTCTGCAGTCGCTGATCATCTCCTGTATTATGTCTGCAGTCTCTGATCATCTCCTGTACTATGTCTGCAGTCTCTGATCATCTCCTGTACTATGTCTGCAGTCTCTGATCATCTCCTGTATCATGTCTGCAGTCTCTGATCAACTCCTGTATTATGTCTGCAGTCTCTGACCATCTCCTGTACTATGTCTGCAGTCGCTGATTATCTCCTGTATTATGTCTGCAGTCTCTGACCCTCTCCTGTACTATGGCTGCAGTCTCTGATCATCTCCTGTACTATGTCTGCAGTCTCTGATCATCTCCTGTATCATGTCTGCAGCCTCTGATCATCTCCTGTATAATGTCTGCAGTCTCTGACCATCTCCTGTACTATGTCTGCAGTCTCTGACCATCTCCTGTACTATGTCTGCAGTCTCTGATCATCTCCTGTACTATGAATGGAAAAAGGTGGGTGGGGGAGGGGTGGCGCTGCCTAAACAGTACAGAGTACCTACGGGGACCTGCAAAGGGTTAATCTGTAGTAATCTCCTAAACCTAATTCTATGATAATCCCTCCCCATCCGTGTCATTGGATACCAGAGTCCAGGGGTGCGCCTGTACTGCCATTACACTGGGGGGTACCTGAGTCTCCGTTCAGTAATATTGGTAAAGAATGTGATCTCTGGTCATACCTGATTGGTGGGAAATAGAAAATAAATTATAAAACGAATGCGACAGCCAATAGCTGCTGCCTCGTGCCTCAAGTGGTCCAATCAGTATATAGATTATGGTCACATGTATGGAGAAGATGTATAGAAACAAAAACAACGAAACAAAACACATGAACAGAGTGAAAGTCCGATCACCAACATATAGAAAGTCCCATAAAAGACACTGCTGGGACCAGTAAAAAGCCTCACAATGAGAGAGAGTATTTGTAACCAAATGAACAATGACCCAACTCCACCCACAACATCACACAATGTTTACCTAACGAGCCTCCCCCAATACACGTCAACGTCATCCTCAATACATCTCTTTAGCAGACACCCTGACTCTGGGACCTGACCTAATTTACATGAGCTAATTATTTTTTATTTTTTTAAGTGTATTTTGTGCGTGTACTCGAGAGAGGAGCCGGACTGCAGGAGTTTTGGGAGTAGGCAGACCTCCCCCAGAGGCAATCTGCCATCTTTCTCCATGCCCCGGGTGGCAATGGCGGGTGTGAGGGGGTCCTCCCACACAGCCCGCCCTACCTGCTCCGCTTTGAAGCCCAACGGGGCAGAGGGACTCCCCTATGAAGGGAGTGAGAGGATCTAGCTCGCTCAGCCAGCCCCGTTAGTCCTTCGCCTCTCTTTTTTTAGAGACCGCGTGGCCAAAGTGCGTGCATGTTAACCCAATTTCGAGTGCGTGTAAGTGTGGTGGTTTTTGTGGGGGGGTGGGCATACTAAGCGCAGGCTTACCTCGCATAGCACACCCACCGGGAGCCGGGCTGAGACCACCAAACTCAATTCACATGCAGCCGACATCGGGATCCGAACCCTTGGCTGCAGAGGTGAACGGCTTGTCAGCGCAGAGCCAATTGCGTTGAGCCACCGCAGCTCCCCACTACATGAGCTAATTAACTACAGCTGATGACTCAGACACCTGACCTTTATGGCCCATCCACACGATCCGAATAACGATTTTTTTTTCGCTTAATAGTCGCAAGTAAAATGATATTAAAGTCACGAAAATTCTCGTACGACAGAAAAAAAAAAAAACGGAAGTGATGTCATGTGTTGTAATGTATTTGTATTGTATTTTCAGACGACAACTATACTGACTAAACGAAAATCGTACGATCTGGCATCGTACGAGGAAAATTTTCGCGCTTGTCCGATCGAAAAATGTCGGATGAACGGTCGTGATCGGCTCTCGAAAGTGGTGTACACACGATCCGAAAATCGTACGATCCATCATCGGACGATCGTTTTCGTCCGATATAATCGGATCGTGTGTACGGGCCATTAGGCTGTCTGTTAACTTATGTAACGGTATGGCCCGTGGGACCCAGAGGCTCTTGAAGGATGTGGGGTACTCCTGTGCCAGCTTCACCAATGACTCTTATGTCTAGGGTCATCCTATGTCCAATAAGGTCAGTAAGGAGGCCTGTTTTTTTCCTGGGCATTCCCCAGGTTTTGTTGTTATCTGTTTTAGCCTTCCAATGCCACTTACTGCGATTGCCAGCAATAGATGGGGGCAATGGACATGTTTTTGCATCACCTGTGGTGTTTATATTGGTCCAGCAGTACACCAGCATCTATGCAGCTATTTTGCTATACGCTGTGTGTTTGGTGTGCTCCTGTACCTTTAAGGAGGGGTGGCTCCCCTAAAGTCCACCTGCCCTCATCTATCCATTAGAATGCATGTGGCTCCATAATGGGGACGCTCATTGTTTAGTGTTAGGACCACAGATTGGAGGGTGCGGCTCTGTGGCTCACGCATGCGTTTGCAAATGCGTGCGGACAAAACCCCTGTTTTTAGCGCATACTGTGAGGCCTCGTACACACCATCGGACTTATCCGATGAAAACGGTCCGCGGACCATTTCCATCGGATATGTCCGATCGGGAGTTTGGTCCGATGGCGTGTACACACCATCGGATCAAATTCCCCGCCGCTGGACGGCGCGGTGACGTGGCGGTGACGTTGACGCCGCCACGTCACCGCTACGTCACCGCACCAGGAAGTAAAACACTTCCGCGCATGCGCCGAATACATTCAGCGGCGGCGGTGCGGGACGATATGTCTGCTGGTAAGTGTACTAACCAGCAGACATGTCGGGCGGACAGATTCCCACAGGATAGATTTAAAAGCTTGCTTTGAAATCTGTCGGGTGGACAAATCTGTCCGCTAGCCCATACACACGAGCGGAGATGTCTGCTGAAACGGTCCATCGGACCGTTTTCAGCGGACATATCCCCTCGTGTGTACGAGGCCTTAGACAGGTTAATTCGGTTGTTCTGCAGGCTGGTCGGTAAGGAGGCCTGTTTTTTTTTTCCTGGGCATTCCTCAGGTTTTGTTGTTATATGTCCAATAGGGGCATAGGATGACTGAGAAATTATATCTCGGATTACATGAGATGGGACAGTAACGATAATTTATGTATTGCAGGATATCTTGAAATATTACAGGTGGTTAATTCTGAACTCAACAGGTTAATTGAAAGATGTTAATTGATGTTAATCACCTCCAGCTACCTGGCTGTAGTGATAAAAGCTTGCTGTGATTGCATTCTATTGTCTATCGTGCTAATTAAGTCTGGCTTCTGAAGGACCTCTCATTGTGTGATGCTAATTAGCACTGTTTTGTGTGAAAATACTATAAATGATAATATGGAATGTGACATTGCACCCTCTAAAGGTCAGATGTCTGACTTATGTTTACTAAAGGAATATGTAGTGTGTATCAGGTGAGAATAGCTTGTTGCGGAGTCAGAATGTCTGGGTAATGACTAGTAATGAACTCATGTGGATCATCTGAATGTCATTGTAACGGTCACCACCGTTTACGACCTTCCATCCACCCACGACAAGCTTATCCGACACACTGCGACAATCCTACATACCCGATCCATATCCATTTCCCAGAATAAAGACGCGACACAAGCTCCGTTCTCTCTGGTTTCAAAAATCCATGAACACTTTATTGGTTTCTTAGCTTGCTTATATATCCAGTACAGCATTTTAAAGTTAATCACAGGACAATGCAATCTCCACCCCCCTAATCACACACTGGGGCTAATTCTCTAGCAGACATTTCGGCACTGATACTGACGAGATCTATCACATTCCTTTATCAATAGAATTCAAACAAATACAATCACACAATGAATTTCCCTTCAATCCACATCTAGAGACAGACGTACTGTCTCTGGCAGAAGGGTCTTAACACCTGGGCATCAATAGGCTATCACACAGTGTTATCACACAATGAAAAGGTCTGTCAGGAGCCGATGCAATTAACACCTTTCAAAAGAATGTGTCCACACATTGAAGAGCCAACAACTTATTAATGTCCCATCTCATGTAATACATGAAGTATGATTTTATTAGCCACCCTATGCCCTAAAGGGCACAGGGTGGACTTAGACCCAGGAGTTATTAGTGGTGCTGGCACAGGAGTATCTCTCATCCTTCCAAAGTCTCTGGTTGTCACGGTTCATTCCGTTACAGTCATTGTCCATGTTTGGTTTCTAACTGTATATGACAAGCCTGATTTTACCATTAAAGTATTCATTCGTTTGAACCAGAGAACAGAGCTTGTGTCTCGTTATTCTGGGGAATTTAATGGATCCTGTCTGCTGGATTGTGGAGTGTCGGATAATTTATTTTGGGTTGGTGGAATGGAATATCGTAAACAGCGTTAACACCTGACCGTTACACATGAGATGGGACAGTAATGATAATCCACAATATATTCAAGAATGTCTAGAAGAACTAATTACAACCGGTCAATAGAGTGACTCGTTCAATGTGGAACATAGTCTGTTAAGGGGGTAAGTAAGTCTGCTACTGTCATTTAAATTAACCTTAGTTTGGCTTCTAAAGACCTGTTTATTGTGTGATGCTAATTAACACTGTTTTGTGTGATGTGAATTAGCACAATCTAAAAGGTCAGATGTCTGACTTATGTTTTCTAAAGGAATGTGTATTGTATTGAGGTGAGAAGAGCTGGAGTATTCATGTCTGACTTGTCAGCTGTAGTAATCAGTTCATGTTAATTATGTCAGACCGGTGCCAAAAAGTCTGACTAAAGGAATGCGTATTGAATAGCAGGTGAAAAGAGCCGGAGTGATGACGTCTGACTTGTCAGCTGTAGTAATTTAGCTCCTGCGGATTGTGTCAGACCCGGTGCCAGACAGTCTACCCAAGATAATGTGTATTGGAGGCTCGTTAGTACCCATTGTATGATGCTGTGGGTGGAGTGTGTCATTGTCCCTTTGATTACTGCAGCATGCTTTTTGGTATATATAAGAGCCTGAGTTTACCATTAAAGAACCTATCCGGTTAGAACCAGAGAACAGAGCTGTGTGTCTTGTTTTCTGGGGGAAATGCATATGGTGCCTGTCTGCTGGATTGTGGAGTGTCGGATAAGCTGTCGTGGGTTGGTGGAATGGAATATCGTGAATGGCGTTAACCCCTGACCGTTACAACTTACAATACACATTATCAATAATAGACCTTCACACAGTACTGGGTCAATTAGCACAAGCCACAATGAAAGATCCTTAGAAGTTAGTCTGGATTCAATTTACATTACACAGGCAGCCAGGTAGCTGGAGGTGATGACATCTTTCAAACGCTAATAATTAGTTCTTTACAGATATCATGGAATATATTGTGGATAATAATTACATAATAATCCCATCTCAGGTAGTGCTGGGCTCTAAGGAAGAGGCCCCTGATGCCTCGAAACGCGTAAGCCAGCAGTGGCGCACCTCAAAACCCCCCCTACATTCCGGAGTGTGGTTCGAGGGGTATTTATTTAATCGTTTGTGACAAGCCTTTTATCACCATTTGTTTGTGAGTAGTTTTTAATATTATTTGTATTCATTAAATTGTCAAATGGTAGTACACAAGGCCGGTGCCCCTTTCTTTTTCCCTTTTTGTAGTCCAAGACATATTCTGAATGTCCATTATTTTCTGGCTCATGCTTTCTAAGAGCTTCTGGGTCCCACGGGCCCTCCCGTTACAGAAATAAAACACAGCAAGTGATCTTGAGGTGAATACGGTGGTAAATGCAACAGGTGCTCTTGAAGTGATAGCGGTGCTCCCACCACATGGGTCCCCACACACCAGATCCACTCACCAGATCCACTCACCAGATCCAATCACCAGATCCACTCACCAGATCCACTCACCAGATCCAATCACCAGATCCACTCACCAGATCCAATCACCCCCCCACCAAGGGGTATAGTGCACATAGAATAAATCTCCTGGGCCTCCACTCCTCTGTTTCTCCACTTGCCAGAACGATTGTTTACAAAAGAAGCTTTCCAGGAAGTAGGCAGTGATGTATATTCAATGTCCTCAGAAAAGTACAGCTTCCATGGTGTAGTATAAAAATATTTATTCCAACAGACACCAAAAAAGTACAAAAGAATGGTGCACTACAGGGCTGGACTGGGACAAAAATTTGGCCCTGGACTTCATCCAGACTGGCCCACTTTGACATGTCTCTCCCATGGCGGCCGGACAACTCCCGCACCCCTCCCCCGGCCACCCAAGCCCCCTCTCCCCCTTCACTAGCCACTAGCCATTCTACTTTATTAGAGTAGAACATCTGGTACTGGTACTCTTATAGGCAGTACCAGTGGGGAAGCTAGACATTATTTCACCCTGGTCAAAGAATCAGTTTGGTGCCCCCCCCCCCCTTATGGGACAAGATTAGGCAGAAGTGAGAAACTCCCAGGCCATAGCTATTGAGTCGGCTGTCTGTCCCCTCCCCCATGCTCCTCTGTCGTCCCCCCTGTTCCTCTGGTACTCCCCCTGCTTCTTTGTCCCCCCCCCCCAGGTTGAGCGGTGCGGGGAGGGAGAGGAGGTGAGTGCTTCTGGAAGGGAGACACAGAGGATCGGAGGGGGGTGGCGGACCACTGTCACCGAAGCCGGCCCACCGAGCCATCGGCCTACTGGGAAACTCCCTGTAGTCCCAATGGCCAGTCCATCCCTGGTGCACCACAATAAAAAAGGTTAAAAACTAGCCGCTGCCTGTTTCGAGGAAGTTGCAGGAAAGACGTGAATGACGAAACACGTAAGGCGGAGTTACGCACTTACGTCATATCCGGGTACCGCCAGCTGGAGCACAAGCTGCGGCTTCCAACTTGGCTATGGCTAATACACTGTGCCCATTGCTTTTACTGTGAAAACTTCCTGGAAACAGGCAGCGGCTATTTTTTAACCTTTTATATCGTAGTGTGCCATTTTTTGTACTTTTTTTGGTTGTCTGTTGGAATAAATATTTTTATACTACACCATGGAAGCTAAATCTGAGGATATTGGAGGGGTGATTGGATCTGGTGAGCGGATGCGGTGATTGGATCTGGTGAGTGGATCTGGTGATTGGATCTGGTGATTGGATCTGGTGAGTGGATCTGGTGATTGGATCTGGTGAGTGGATCTGGTGATTGGATCTGGTGAGTGGATCTGGTGAGTGGATCTGGTGAGTGGATCTGGTGATTGGATCTGGTGAGTGGATCTGGTGATTGGATCTGGTGAGTGGATCTGGTGATTGGATCTGGTGTGTAGGGGGAGCACCGTTATCACTTCAAGAGCACCTGTTGCATTTATCACCGTATTCACCTCAAGATCACTTGCTGTGTTTTAATTCTGTAATGGGAGGGCCCGTGGGACCCAGAAGCTCCTAGAAAGCATGAGCCAGAAAAGAATGAACATTCAGAATATATCTTGGACTACCTGAGATGGGATTCTTATGTAATTATTATCCACAATATATTCCGGGATATCTTTAAAGAACTAATTACTGTTTGTTAATTCTGAACTCAACGGGTTAATTGAAAGATGTTAATGTCATCACCTCCAGCTACCTGGCTGCCTGTGTAATTTAAATTAAATCCAGACTAACTTCTAAGGATCTTTCATTGTGGCTTGTGCTAATTGACCCTGTATTGTGTGAAGGTCTATTGATGATAATGTGTATTGTAAGTTAACAGACGGCCTAAAGGTCAGGTGTCCGAGACATCAGCTGTAGTTAATTAGCTCATGTAAATTAGGACAGGTCCCGGAGTCAGGGTGTCTGCTAAAGACATGTATTAAGGATGGTGTGTATTGGGGGGGGCTCGTTCGGCAAACATTGTGTGATGTTGTGGGTGGAGTTGGGTCATTGTTCATTTGGTTACTGCAGGATCCTAACTGTATATAAGAGCTGGTATTTCTCAATAAAGGGTCAGACCTGCTTGCACCTCATACAGAGCGTTGTCTCGTCTCTGGGGAACAATTATTATCTTGTTTGCCTGATTGTGGCGTGACGGTGGCTGCCTTGTGTTCGGAGAGGGAATATCCTAAACGGCTTTAGCTCCTTTCTCATTTGGGGTGGAGTTACAAATACTCTCTCTCATTGTGAGGCTTTTTACTGGTTCCCCGATGAACGGAGTCCCAGCAGTGTCTTTTATGGGACTTTCTATATGTTGGTGATCGGACTTTCACTCTGTTCATGTGTTTTGTTTCGTTGTTTTTGTTTCTATACATCTTCTCCATACATGTGACATAGAATTAGGTTTAGGACATAATCTAGGTCCCCGTATACTGATTGGCCACCCCTCCCACCCACATTTTTCCTTTCATCACCACTTGAGGCACGAGGCCAAATATCTAACAGCAGCTATTGGCTGTCGCATTCGTTTTATAATTTATTTTCATTTGTAAGGGGGAGGAGTTAGTAAAATATTTCCCACCAATCAGGTATGACTAGGGGGGCAGAGCCTTTTTCATCACATTAAGCGCAGGGCACAGAAATGTTTTACCAATGTCTATTATCTCCTGAACGGAGACTCAGGTACCCCTATGTCCAGTCTCTGTGTAATGTCTGCAGTACAGGCGCACCCCTGTCTCTGATCTCCTGTATTATGTCTGGTATCCAATGTCTGAGTCTCATCTCCGGATGGGTCTCTGATCTCCTGTACTATGGATTATCTCCTGTCATGTCTAGTCTCTGAATCTCCTTAGGTTTAGTCTCTGAGATTACTACAGATTAGTCTCTGCTCACCTGTACTTTGCAGGTCCCCGTATCTCCTGTACTATGTACTCTGTATCTCCTGTACTATTTAGTCTCTGACCATCTCCTGCATGTCTGCGCTGATCACCCCTATGTCCCCCACCCACCTTTGACCATTCCTGTTTTATTTCAGTCTCACATCTCCTGTGCAGTCTGGCCGATCATCCTAGGCAGTCTCTGACCATCTCCTGTATTATATCTGCAGTCTTGCATCTCCTGTACAGGCGCCTGACCATCTCCTGTATTATGTCTGAGTCTCTGATCATCTTGTATTATGTCTGGTCTCTGATCATCTCCTGTAATGTCTGCAGTCTCTGACCATCTAATGTCTGCAGTCTCTGATCACTCTGTATTATGTCTAGTCTCTGACATCTCCTGTACTATGTCTGCAGCCCCCTCTTTGTCCATCACATCTCCTGAGTCTGCCCCCCCCTCCAGTCTCTGTCTCTGTAATAAATCTCCTGTACTATGTCTGCTTCTCTTCTGTACTATGTGCAGTCTCTCACCATCTCCTGTACTATGTTGCAGTCTTGATCATCTTAGGCATGTGCATTTCGTTTCGTTCCAAATCGAAATTCGGACGAATTTTCCATTATTCGGACATTCGGATGCATACGAATTTCCGAATTGCTATAATAGCGAAAAATTTCGACCGTTTTCGGAATTCGTTCATTTTCGACCGAATTTCGAAAAAAAAAAAAATGATCGAAATCGAATTTTTTTCGAATTCCGAATCGAATACCCGCGGACTAAATTCGATCGGAATTCGGAAAAAAAAAAAAAAAAAAAAATATTTTCGAATTTAATTCGAAAAAAATTCTATTCGAAAAGAGACTATTTGTTTTCTAATCTGGTTGAAATATTTTCGATTTCGACCGTTTTTTTCGAAATTCGGTCGAAAACGAACGAATTCCGAAAACGAATTCAACACATGTAACGAACCTAACTTAACGAAATTTATTAAATGACGAATTGAAACGAAACGAAACGAAACAAATTTTTCACTTTTGCACATGCCTAGATCATCTCCTGTACTATGTCTGCAGTCTCTCACCATCTCCTGTATCATGTCTGCAGTCTCTGATCATCTCCTGTATCATGTCTGCAGTCTCTGACCATCTCCTGTATTATGTCTGCAGTTTCTGACCATCTCCTGAACTAAGTCTGCAGTCTCTGATCATCTCCTGTATCATGTCTGCAGTCTCTGACCATCTCCTGTATTATGTCTGCAGTCTCTGACCATCTCCTGTACTATGTCTGCAGTCTCTGATCATCTCCTGTATTATGTCTGCAGTCTCTGACCATCTCCTGTATTATGTCTGCAGTCTCTGACCATCTCATGTACTAAGTCTGCAGTCCCTGACCATCTCCTGTACTATGTCTGCAGTCTCTGACCATCTCCTGTATTATGTCTGCCGTCTCTGACCATCTCCTGTACTAAGTCTGCAGTCTCTGATCATCTCCTGTACTATGTCTGCAGTCTCTGACCATCTCCTGTATTATGTCTGCAGTCTCTGACCATCTCCTGTACTATGTCTGCAGTCTCTGACCATCTCCTGTACTATGTCTGCAGTCTCTGACCATCTCCTGTATTATGTCTGCCGTCTCTGACCATCTCCTGTACTAAGTCTGCAGTCTCTGATCATCTCCTGTACTATGTCTGCAGTCTCTCACCATCTCCTGTATCATGTCTGCAGTCTCTGATCATCTCCTGTATTGCCATATCTCCTGTATTATGTCTGCAGTTTCTGACCATCTCCTGAACTAAGTCTGCAGTCTCTGATCATCTCCTGTATCATGTCTGCAGTCTCTGACCATCCTGTATTATGTCTGCAGTCTCTGACCATCTCCTGTACTATGTCTGCAGTCTCTGATCATCTCCTGTATTATGTCTGCAGTCTCTGGAGGAGTTAGTAAAATGATGACACCCATGTGGGGACACCAGAAAAATTTCTGCACCCAGGCGCCTGTGACCCCTAGGATCGACCCTGCATCACAGTTTCCCCCGGGGAATCCACTAGGGGGGGCAGAAGCCTTTTTCATAACAACATCCTAAGCGCAGGGCACAGAAATGTTTTCATCTCCTGTATTATGTCTGCAGTCTCTGATCATCTCCTGTATTATGTCTGCAGTCTCTGACCATCTCCTGTATTATGTCTGCAGTCTCTGACCATCTCCTGTATTATGTCTGCAGTCTCTGATCATCTCCTGTATTATGTCTGCAGTCTCTGACCATCTCCTGTATTATGTCTGCAGTCTCTGATCATCTCCTGTATTATGTCTGCAGTCTCTGACCATCTCCTGTATTATGTCTGCAGTCTCTGACCATCTCCTGTATTATGTCTGCAGTCTCTGACCATCTCCTGTATTATGTCTGCAGTCTCTGATCATCTCCTGTATTATGTCTGTAGTCTCTGACCATCTCCTGTATTATGTCTGCAGTCTCTGATCATCTCCTGTACTATGTCTGCAGTCTCTGACCATCTCCTGTACTATGTCTGCAGTCTCTGATCATCTCCTTACTATGTCTGCAGTCTCTGATCATCTCCTGTACTATGTCTGCAGTCTCTGATCATCTCCTGTACTATGTCTGCAGTCTCTGATCATCTCCTGTACTATGTCTGCAGTCTCTGATCATCTCCTGTATTATGTCTGCAGTCTCTGATCATCTCCTGTACTATGTCTGCAGTCTCTGATCATCTCCTGTACTATGTCTGCAGTCTCTGATCATCTCCTGTATTATGTCTGCAGTCTCTGATCATCTCCTGTATTATGTCTGCAGTCTCTGACCATCTCCTGTACTATGTCTGCAGTCTCTGATCATCTCCTGTACTATGTCTGCAGTCTCTGACCATCTCCTGTATTATGTCTGCATTCTCTGATCATCTCATGTACTCTGTCTGCAGTCTCTGACCATCTCCCGTATTATGTCTGCAGTCTCTGATCATCTCCTGTACTATGTCTGCAGTCTCTCATCTCCTGTACTATGTCTGCAGTCTCTGACCATCTCCTGTACTATGTCTGCATCTCCTGTACTATGTCTGCAGTCTCTGATCATCTCCTGTACTATGTCTGCAGTCTCTGACCTATGCAGTCTCTGATCATCTCCTGTACTATCTGCAGTCTCTGATCATGCTCCTGTCATCTCCTATGTCTGCAGTCTCTGACCATCTCCTGTACTATGTCTGCAGTCTCTGACCATCTCCTGTACTATGTCTGCAGTCTCTCCCGGGTATGGAGGAGGGGGAGTTGTTTTTGTACAAATGCAGGAAAATACTTCTTACAAATTCCATTGGTGGGGAGAAGCTTTAGAAAGATGAAAGTGAAACATTATATATGGAAAATTCCTTCATATAACAGGCCTGGGGGGGGGGGGGGGGGAGCTCTGAACCCGCCTGGTGACGTCTCTCATCTCTACAGAAGAAGAGAATAAAGTTACATTTGCTACTAAGTGACATTTTCCTGCTGCATTATTGTTTTAGTTTAAAAAAAAGGCATGCGTCGCCTGAAATTATACAAGGGGGGGGGGGGGGGTGGGCACTGCCCTGGGGGACATGCAGACAGTGCCACCCATGCCATATTGGGCTGCTGACAGTGCCACTATATAAATAGATTTTATGCCATTGGCAGCACGGGTGGCACTGTCTTCAGCACATTATGGCATAGGCGGCATGGGTGGCACTGTCAGCAGGTAGCACATGCGCTATGGCCCATGCCGCCAATGCCATAATGTGCTGCAGACAGTGCCACCCATGCTACCAATGCCATAATGTGCTGCAGACAGTGCCACCCATGCTGTCAATGGCATTAAGGAGGGGCAAGGGGTGGGGATGAAGGAGGGACAGGGGTGGGACCAGGGGTAGAGCTAAAGGGGGCACTGTCAGCAGGTAGCACATGCGTTATGGCATTAGTGTCATGGTTGGCACGGTCTGCAGCACATTACAGCATCGGCGTCATGGGTGGCACTGTGTGCAGCACAATATGGCATGGGTGGCAGCATGCATGGCCATGCTAATGCCGTAATGTGCTGCAAACAGTGCCACTAATGCCGTAATGTGCTGCAAGACAGTGCCACCCATGACGCCGATGCAGTAATGTGCAGTAATGTGCTGCAGACAGTGCCACCCATGACGCCAATGCCATAATGTGCTGCAGACAGTGCCACCCATGCCGTCAATGCCGTAATGTGCTGCAGACAGTGCCACCCATGCCGCTAATGCCGTAATGTGCTGCAGACAGTGCCACCCATGACGCCGATGCTGTAATGTGCTGCAGACAGTGCCACCCATGCCGTCAAAGCCGTAATGTGCTGCAGATAGTGCCACCCATGCCACCAATGCCATAATGTGCTGCAGACAGTGCCACCCATGCCGCCAATGCCGTAATGTGCTGCAGATAGTGCCACCCATGCCGCCAATGCCATGATGTGCTGCAGACAGTGCCACCCATGCTGCCAATGGCATTATGGAGGAGCCATGGGCGGGGGCTGAAGGAGGGATAGGGGCGGGACCAGGGGCAGACTTGACACAAGGCTAATCCCATCATGTAGGAAATTGGCCAAATTAGCCAACAGACAGAAACAATAGGTGACTCAATTAATTCAATTACCAATGGGAATTGACACCTAGGAGGCACACAATGGGAGAGACATAAACTTGTGTATTCGGTCCACCAGACGAGTCATCAGAAGACCAAGAATGTTCCAGCAATCTGACAAAGTGGGAGTAATTCATCTTCATAGATTTCTTGAGGGATGTTGTTGGTAAATATTTCTGCCCCAAGTGAAGGAGCCCCTCCCACCCAGCCTGCAGGAGGGCCACCATATTCCCTCTGACCATTACCCTGTACATGATTAATATTACACCATCCACTCCGGAAGGGAAGCTTTATTGTCCTTATTCTGAGAAATAATTCTAGCCTCGCTTTTAGTGTCCATCACATTGTTGTCCATCATTAGAGAATGGTCTGCTCCTTCCAAGGGCCATAATCAGTGGGTAGGAGGCTTGCCCCTAGTCCCCTCCAACAGCCCCTTTCCCAGTTGGGTCTGTCACATTTTTCCCCTATCAAAAAAAAACTAACAAGGTTCCAGACCTCCACCTGGTCTGGATCTGCATTAATCAGGCAGAGTGAACCCACATAGGTGGTCAACATGATTTCCAATCTTGGCCGCAGGGAAGGGTCGTCATCAGTAGGTGTTGGACAGAAGTCATGAACTCTCTGGCTGACAGAGCTTCAGCTGGGTGTTCTTTACCAATCTGGGGCTCGGTCTGCTGTTGGGGAGAGGGGCCGACTGCCCACGGCTCACTGAAGCTGTGGAGACACTGTAGGTGCTAGGCAGAGGCCATTGGCACTCTGCCATTTTGCAAGCGCTTCAGCTGGGAGTAGGAGCTTTACTACATCAGCTTGTTGTTGGGGAGAGGGGCCACCTGCCCTGGCCCTCTGGAACTCCATAGTTGTTGCCAGTGCTGGACAGAGGTTGGTAGGACATTGCCCTGATGCCAGCGCTTCTGCTTGGGACCCCGCATCATCCGCTCCAACTAACTGCTGGGAAAGGAGGCCGCCTCTCTTCACTCCCAGACTGTGGATCTGCTGCGGAGGGGGAATGGCTTCCTTCTCTCCCTTCATCTCAGACTGCAGCTGGTAAGTGAGGACAGCTTCCTTTCCTCCCTGGTCCTTGAACTGCAGCTGGGGACTGAGGACTGCCACCTCCTCTTCTGGACTGTGGGTCTGCTATTGTAGATGAAGGACAACCACCTTCTCTCCCTGGTTCCCCGGAGCTGCTGCTGCTGTTGGTGTAGACAGAAACAATTCTCCTGCGCTCCGATATTTCTTACTATGGGGTAGTGTAATCCAATTAAAAGGTATCTTCCAAAGTCTTGCAGCCCTCCTCAGAATCGTGGGAATTCATATTACTAAGAAAAAGAAAAAAGAATGGAGGGCGCACCGACCTAGTGTGATACCGTACAACAAGGTTTTTATTAAAATATTAAAATCAATAGTTATACTCACAAAGATGAGTTAAAAACAAGCCTTGCTGGTGTAGTGCAGAGGTCTGTAGCACTCTGCCCTGTGGCCAGTGCTTCAACCAGAGAAGTTTGTTGTAACCTCACAGATGCTGCTGGCAGAAAATCCCATGTCCCTGTCAGTTGTGTGGGACAAAGGATGGCTGCTTTTTCTCTCAGGTAGGCTGAAGCTGCAGTTGGTGCTGGGCAGAGTTCAGTGATGTTGTGCCCTGATGCAAGCTCTTCTGCTGGAGGTTCTCGGGGTTGTTCCTCCTCATTAGCAAATTCTAGTAAATCCCCAGTCTCCGGAGCTGGTGGCGGGGCATAGAGGTTCATAATTTCTTCCCCCTGGAACCCCCGGAGCCGTTGAAGGTGCCCGGCAGAGGCTGGCAATGATCTGCCCCAATGCCAGAACTTCAGTGCAAAGCTCAGTAAATGTAACATCCTCTGATGAACAGTCAATTAAATCCATGATCTCTGGGATCTGTGGCACCTCCTTGGTCCTTGAACTGCCCCTGGGAAAAAGGTCGGCTGCTCCATCTCCCGTACCCTAGTGGGCAAAGCGCACTCTTACTCTGCCTCATTGCCGACACTTTAGCCAGGAATTCAAATCTGTCAGTTGGTACCTCCTGGTATTCCCAAAGGGAGACCAGACCAGCTGCTGAGCAGAGTCTAGCAGTTGTCCGAAGGCGCTCTCCAGCTCCGATTCCTTAATGGCTAGAAACTCCAAAACCTCCTGTGCCCAGAGACACTTCCGAGACGTTCAGCTTCCGGTCTCTGTACTTCATAATTTCCTCCAAACGCCATTCCAAACCCCCCCCCCGAAAGTCAGGGTCCTTGGACAGCCTTCAGTACAAAAGCCCCAGGCTGCCATAGCCAAAGCCGTCTGTCAAGCTGTCTGTCACCCACTGTCCATGGGCACACCTGTGCTACATACCTGTGGAGGACTCTTTAGCTCTGGTCCAAACACATCTCCGCCCGGACCAGCCTGCTTCACTCAGATGTCCACTCCTTGTGCAGTTGTTCCCCCAAAAACAGCATCCGTGCTTCATACTGCGACCAGTACCTTTCCTGGATGGAGCGGAGACTTTTACCTCCGTGGCACTGCTCACAGTCTAGTTGTTGGCGGACGAAATCATACCATCCCACCAGGACCTAACACTGGTCCCTTGTGCTGCATCAACATCTCTCGCAGCCTTCTGTGTACAGTGTGCCATATCTAGAGGAGTACCAGTGGTGGCCCGTCCATTAGGGGCACAAGGGCCCCCCTAATCCATGCATCCAGCCCCCTAATCTACATGCAGGGCACCGGACACATGGACTCCAATTGTTTTACTTTTTTCGAAAGCACGTGATTAGAGCTGGAGGCACTGCCCCCCAAGCCCACTCACTTTACTGACAATAGCAAATTAATATTTGCTATTGTCTTCCTGATTCTCCACCTGGCCAACCAGGAAGTGGGTGAGACCCAATTGGCCGAGAGGAGAAGAAACCGTATTGGCTGCCAAGGAGAGACCCGGAATCCGGCGAGGAGGACAAATCACAGGGGAAGGCGGTGTGGAGGAAATGCAGGAATGATACGACGATGCCCGCAACCTAGATGGAGTAAGTGCCGCGCTGCAGTGCAGACTGACGGAGAGACAGGCAGGGCCGGTCCTAGGCAGGGTGCACCTGGTGCATTGCACCCAGGCGCCTGCAGAGGTGGGGGCGCCAAAGTGCCAGAGTTCTCCCCTCCCTCCTTCTCTCCATCTTTGTGTCCGTCCAGAACTAGTGTTCTGAGCATAGGTGTGTGTCCGTCCAGAACTAATGTGTGAGCATAGGGCAGCCCGTCCAGCCTGGCAGTGCTCGAGGGAGGGACTGCTCCTCATTCTAACATGAGGGTTCTAGTTTTCAGTGGCTGCTGAGTGCTGATGTGCAGGAATGAATTACTCACACTGGGAGTCTTGGGTCCCGCACTGTCTCCACCAACTCCAGTTGGAATGCTTCCCCCTCCCATCTCTATCTCAGGCTGCACAGAGAGAGAATCGAGGTGAGTCACAGTGTTCAGTGTGCTATCACATGCTCTAGGCTGCCCCTGCTCTAGATGTTTTATGGCATGATAAATTGCATAGGATACACAGCCCCTGTCCCTTCCTGTGCCTAGTCCATCTACAGATGTGATGTATAATGAGATGTACCATGAGACCTTTCCCACTGACAGTGCGCGGGCATCGGCGGTAAAGCGCCGATAGCTTTAGCGGCGCTTTACTGTCATTTAGAGGTATATCTAACCCCTACTAGCGGCCAAATAAAGGGTTCAAAGGCGTCAGTGCCAAAGCACTTTGCAGGCACTGCCCATTGATTTCAATGGGCAGGGGCGCTTTAGGAGCGGTGTAAATGTGGGGGTGCCAGAAATATTTCTGCACCCAGGCGCCTGTGACCCTAGGATCACCCTAGGATCGGCCCAATCTATGGGGGTACCATTGTCCCTGTACAGTGCCCCTCCTCCAAGCGACGGGGGTGGGGGTCCCTTAGTGCGCCCCTTCTCCACAGACCACCCTACCGCCGGACTGAAGTACAGGGCCCCTCCTCCATTCTATAGGGGGCGAGCCCCTCCTCCAATCTATGAATACCATTGTGTCAGGCCCCTCCTCCAATCTATGGGGGGTACCATTGTCCCTGTACAGTGTGCCCCTCCTCCAATCTATGGGGGTAGCATTGTCCCTGTACAGTGCGCCCCTCCTCCAATCTATGGGAGTACCATTGTCCCTGTACAGTGCGCCCCTCCTCCAATCTATGGGGGTACCATTGTCCCTGTACAGTGCGCCCCTCCTCCAATCTATGAAAGGGGTTGGGTCTGGGGGGGGGGGGGGGCAGACTGTTGCTTGTTGTGGGTTGTTATGGTCTGAAGTTGTGAAAATATATTTTAATGTATTGCGTCATTATCTAAAGTTCCATACAATTTCTCAAAAAGCTTTCAGAGTTCAAATCTGCCCCCCTCCCAGATGACCCCCCACCCCTCAGATGATCAGACCCCCCAGACCCCTCACCCCATAGATCAGATGCCCCTCACCCATCCCAGATGCCCCCCCCCCCCACTCCTCTGCTGGATTCCAAATGCTGAGATGGTTCTGGGGGGTTAACTAGCCCCCCTTCCCTCTCTGGGCCGGCCCCCCGCACTTCCTCTGCCTCTCCTCCTCTTCCCTGTTTTTCTCCTCCGCTGTCATTCCAAGAACCCTCCAGAGATCCGACGGACCCCCCGCAACCCAACCGGAGCGCCCGACACACGTATGTATTCTATATTCTATATGTTGTACTGTATATAATGTATGCCGGACTCATATATGTGTCTCAAGAAATGAAAGTGAAAGTCTGACTTGTATAACACAATAGATATACAGAATGTGAGTCCGGCCCCTCCCCCCCCCCAATACCCTCCTATAGAGGGGACCCCCGAACCCCCGATGAGTACAAGGAGGCTGGAGCTGATATTTAACCCCCAATGTGTTATTGTGTGCAATAGAGAAAACCTCACAGCTCCTCCCGGAGACACAAACAATACAAACTACAACCCGGAATGATAGAGATTCGTGAAGAATTAGTATAAAAGAGAAGAGAAGATCCATGGAGGCGGAGTTTAGAACCTTCATTCCGTATTCCACATCAAGTCCATCACAAATCTGCATGACAAGGAACGGCCTGACTTATCCTCAATGTGATTTTTTAAGGTGTATAATTGGGTGTTTACAATCTGTGTTTAAACATTTTAAAATAAACATTTGATACATGGGAAAGGATTCACAGAGAACTACGGTTTAGCTAAAAGCCCAATTGCTGGCTGCGTTGCCCACCATTAATCCAGGGTTGCCCCCCAAAGTACCTCTTCTTCACCACAAGATGTCCTCAGTCTTCCAGGCTGCATGATCTCCATCTATTCAGCCAATCAGGAAAACTGAGGAATGACTGTTATAGGTTGGAATTCTTGGCCCCGCCCTCTGTGCAGAGAGCTGAGAGCGATGCTGATTTTCACCCATCCGTGTTGTTCTCTGCGCCATCCAGGAGTTGGTTAGAAGATCAAAAAAGGGGGGGGGGGAAACGCACAAAAAACAAGGATATGATACGCCCAGCAAGGGCCTTAAGGGGTCCTCTGGGGAAGGGGGAGGGGGGACACCGGCCACACAAGGGGGCTTTAACAAGACACCCAGGAGCCGTATATCTGGAAGAATGGTGTGGGGGGGGGGGGTCACTGTTCTGACATATTCACCTCTGTAGTGTAAATTTCAGCTTGAGCTACTGAGCTCTGTTAAAAAAAACATGCATTTTGCAAGAGGAGGTAAAGAGTTACTCAACGATTGTAACCTGCTGACTGGATATAAAAATACAAAATATTTATATTTCTCATAATTATATAACAAAGATCAGGAAACATTGCAAAATGCGGGACTGTCCCGGGCAATTCGGGGACATGCGGTCACCCTAAGCGGGACAGAGTGCAATGAGGTGGACAGCGGGACTAACGGTGCTTGTCCTGGCTGACCGAGACCCGTTGTACCTTGTTCCAACGCTGGCTCTACACAAGACAATTAGACACAAGAGGCGGGATTTATGATTTCTCCAATCACAAGCAGGGGGTGGAGATTGTGCCTCTCCAGACAATCCCAGCCAGGGCAAGTACTGTGAGTAAAGTGGCGGTGTGGCGGCCTTTTTTGGGGGCATCAGATTGCCCTGGTGGGGGGGGGGTGGTGGCTGTGTCAGTTTCATTCCGGGACACTGTATTGTCCTGGAAAAAAGGTGCCCGGGACAGACCGGCAAAATGTGGGACTGTCCCGGGCAATTCGGGGACATGCGGTCACCCCAAGTGGGACCGAGCGCGATGGGGAGGACAGCGGGACTAACGGTGCTTGTCCTGGCTGACCGAGACCCGTTTTACCTTGTTCCAACGCTGGCTCTACACAAGAGGCGGGATTTACGATTTCTCCAATCACAAGCAGGGGGTGGAGATTGTGCCTCTCCAGACAATCCCAGCCAGGGCAAGTACTGTGAGTAAAGTGGCGGTGTGGCGGCCTTTTTTGGGGGCATCAGATTGCCCTGGTGGGTGGGGGGGGGTGGCTGTGTCAGTTTCATTCCGGGACACTGTATTGTCCTGGAAAAAAGGTGCCCGGGACAGACCCGCAAAATGCGGGACTGTCCCGGGCAATTCGGGGACATGCGGTCACCCTAGGCGGGACAGAGTGCGATGGGGAGGGGGTCCAGTGTAAAGTTCACCAAGTTGAACTTACACTTTAAGTGGGGAGACCTAGAACTGTACCCAAGAGGTGCCCCCCAAGAGGTGGTTTCCTGAGAGGTTGGTACTTCCCGGAAAAGCCCGGGAAAGCCTGGCCAGCAGAGTTAACCCTTATTACCACCTCAGCAGGGCAAGCACAGCTCAACAGTGCAATTAACTTCCATTCGAATATACAGAGAAACAGTATATAAAAGTAATCAAAAAACAAATATAAAAAACACGCCCCCTGCAAGCTCCTCCTTGTCCCTGACAAACGAAAATCCTATACAAGTGTGTCGGCACCGAGAAGCTCCTCCCAGATTCACAGCTATCATGTGATTTAATTATCAGGTGACTGTTTGAGCTCCACCCCAAAAAGGACCGCCATGAACCTGGCTGCAGGATGGGGAGTGGTCAGCGCTCTGCTGGTCCTCAGGGTCCAGGCCGATGTCCCGGCAGAAGAACTGTCCGAGAACCAGAACCGGATGGTGCGGCTGGTGATGGAGAAGTTCCACCAGAGAGATCTGAAGAGCGCATACGGGATGACGTCCATAGTAAAGGCCAAGGAGGTGAGTGTCGGGGGAGCTCAGGGTATTAATGTTCAGGGTATTCTGGGGCCCCGCCATAACAAGAGTCAAAGGGCGGAGCATAACAGGAAATGTTACCCCGCCCCCTTCACTGTCCTCATCTTCTTGCAGGTGTACAACTCCGGGATATTCGTCAATGTGGAGTTTCTGGTGAAACAGACGTCATGCCGCAAACATGAATGGAGCAAACCGGACTGCAAGGCCGTAAAAAACGCAGTAAGTGTCTAACAAGCCTGGCGATTGGTGGGTTATATACCAGGGTGGGGCTATAGAGGGGCGGAGCCAAGGTGCCTCGTTTTTATATTACTTTGAACCTGTACATTGTGTATTACACACTCCACACTGCTCCACTCTGTGCATTGTGAATGAGTTACACCACACTGCTCCGCTCTGTACATTGTGAATGAATTACTCCACGCTGCCCCACTCAGGACATTGTGAATGAATTACTCCTCACTGCTCCACTCTGAACATTGTGAATGAATTACTCCTCACTGCTCCACTCTGTACATTGTGAATGAGTTACTCCACACTGCTCCACTCTCTACATTGTGAATGAATTACTCTGCACTGCTCCACTCTGTACATTGTGAATTAATTACTCCTCACTGCTCCACTCTGAACATTGTGAATGAATTACTCCTCACTGCTCCACTCTGAACATTGTGAAAGAATTACTCCACACTGCTCCACTCTGTACATTGTGACTGAATTACTCCACACTGCACCACTCTGTACATTGTGAATGAGTTACTCCACACTGCTCCACTCTGAACATTGTGAATGAATTACTCCACACTTCTCCACTCTGTACATTGTGAATGAATTACTCCACACTGCTCCACTCTGTACATTGTGAATGAATTACTCCACACTGCTCCACTCTGTACATTGTGACTGAATTACTCCACACTGCTCCACTCTGTACATTGTGAATGAGTTACTCCACACTGCTCCACTCTGAACATTGTGAATGAATTACTCCACACTTCTCCACTCTGTACATTGTGAATGAATTACTCCACACTGCTCCACTCTGTACATTGTGAATGAATTACTCCACACTGCTCCACTCTGTACATTGTGAATGAATTACTCCACACTGCTCCACTCTGTAAATTGTGAATGAATTACTCCACACTGCTCCACCCTGTACATTGTTAATGAATTACTCCACACTGCTCCACTCTCTACATTGTGAATGAATTACTCCGCACTGCTCCACTCTGTACATTGTGAATTAATTACTCCTCACTGCTCCACTCTGAACATTGTGAATGAATTACTCCTCACTGCTCCACTCTGAACATTGTGAAAGAATTACTCCACACTGCTCCACTCTGTACATTGTGACTGAATTACTCCACACTGCACCACTCTGTACATTGTGAATTAATTACTCCACACTGCTCCACTCTGTACATTGTGACTGAATTACTCCACACTGCTCCACTCTGTACATTGTGAATGAGTTACTCCACACTGCTCCACTCTGTACATTGTGAATTAATTACTCCACACTGCTCCACTCTGTACATTGTGACTGAATTACTCCACACTGCTCCACTCTGTACATTGTGAATGAATTACTCCACACTGCTCCACTCTGTACATTGTTAATGAGTTACTCCACACTGCTCCACTCTCTACATTGTGAATGAGTTACTGCACACTGCTCCACTCTGTACATTGTGAATGAATTACTCCACACTGCTCCACTCTGTACATTGTGAATGAATTACTCCACACTGCTCCACTCTGTACATTGTGAATGAAGTACTCCACACTGCTCCACTCTGTACATTGTGAATGAATTACTCCACACTGCTCCACTCTGTACATTGTGAATGAATTACTCCACACTGCTCCACTCTGTAAATTGTGAATGAATTACTCCACACTGCTCCACCCTGTACATTGTTAATGAATTACTCCACACTGCTCCACTCTCTACATTGTGAATGAATTACTCCGCACTGCTCCACTCTGTACATTGTGAATTAATTACTCCTCACTGCTCCACTCTGAACATTGTGAATGAATTACTCCTCACTGCTCCACTCTGAACATTGTGAAAGAATTACTCCACACTGCTCCACTCTGTACATTGTGACTGAATTACTCCACACTGCACCACTCTGTACATTGTGAATTAATTACTCCACACTGCTCCACTCTGTACATTGTGAATGAATTACTCCACACTGCTCCACTCTGTAAATTGTGAATGAATTACTCCACACTGCTCCACCCTGTACATTGTTAATGAATTACTCCACACTGCTCCACTCTCTACATTGTGAATGAATTACTCCGCACTGCTCCACTCTGTACATTGTGAATTAATTACTCCTCACTGCTCCACTCTGAACATTGTGAATGAATTACTCCTCACTGCTCCACTCTGAACATTGTGAAAGAATTACTCCACACTGCTCCACTCTGTACATTGTGACTGAATTACTCCACACTGCACCACTCTGTACATTGTGAATTAATTACTCCACACTGCTCCACTCTGTACATTGTGACTGAATTACTCCACACTGCTCCACTCTGTACATTGTGAATGAGTTACTCCACACTGCTCCACTCTGTACATTGTGAATTAATTACTCCACACTGCTCCACTCTGTACATTGTGACTGAATTACTCCACACTGCTCCACTCTGTACATTGTGAATGAATTACTCCACACTGCTCCACTCTGTACATTGTTAATGAGTTACTCCACACTGCTCCACTCTCTACATTGTGAATGAGTTACTGCACACTGCTCCACTCTGTACATTGTGAATGAATTACTCCACACTGCTCCACTCTGTACATTGTGAATGAATTACTCCACACTGCTCCACTCTGTACATTGTGAATGAAGTACTCCACACTGCTCCACTCTGTACATTGTGACTGAATTACTCCACACTGCTCCACTCTGTACATTGTGAATGAATTACTCCACACTGCTCCACTCTGTACATTGTGACTGAATTACTCCACACTGCTCCACTCTGTACATTGTGAATGAATTACTCCACACTGCTCCACTCTGTACATTGTGAATGAATTACTCCGCACTGCTCCACTCTGTACATTGTGAATTAATTACTCCACACTGCTCCACTCTCTACATTGTGAATGAATTACTCTGCACTGCTTCACTCTGTACATTGTGAATGAATTACTCCACACTGCTCCACTCTGTACATTGTGAATTACTCCACACTGCTCCACTCTGTACATTGTGACTGAATTACTCCACACTGCACCACTCTGTACATTGTGAATTAATTACTCCACACTGCTCCACTCTGTACATTGTGACTGAATTACTCCACACTGCTCCACTCTGTACATTGTGAATGAGTTACTCCACACTGCTCCACTCTGTACATTGTGAATTAATTACTCCACACTGCTCCACTCTGTACATTGTGACTGAATTACTCCACACTGCTCCACTCTGTACATTGTGAATGAATTACTCCACACTGCTCCACTCTGTACATTGTTAATGAGTTACTCCACACTGCTCCACTCTGTACATTGTGACTGAATTACTCCACACTGCTCCACTCTGTACATTGTGAATGAAGTACTCCACACTGCTCCACTCTGTACATTGTGACTGAATTACTCCACACTGCTCCACTCTGTACATTGTGAATGAATTACTCCACACTGCTCCACTCTGTACATTGTGACTGAATTACTCCACACTGCTCCACTCTGTACATTGTGAATGAAGTACTCCACACTGCTCCACTCTGTACATTGTGACTGAATTACTCCACACTGCTCCACTCTGTACATTGTGACTGAATTACTCCACACTGCTCCACTCTGTACATTGTGAATGAAGTACTCCACACTGCTCCACTCTGTACATTGTGAATGAATTACTCCACACTGCTCCACTCTGTACATTGTGAATGAATTACTCCACACTGCTCCACTCTGTACATTGTGAATGAAGTACTCCACACTGCTCCACTCTGTACATTGTGACTGAATTACTCCACACTGCTCCACTCTGTACATTGTGAATGAATTACTCCACACTGCTCCACTCTGTACATTGTGACTGAATTACTCCACACTGCTCCACTCTGTACATTGTGAATGAATTACTCCACACTGCTCAACTATCTGACCTCAGTGATGATCATGTGTTCCTATCATTTTGTCTCCACAGAGGACCTATAACTGCTTTGGTTGTTACAAGTTTGAATACGACTCTCACTCTGTTATATCCAAGGTTGAAGAATGCATCCTGACACGACACTTAAGTGCGGTAAGTTTCAAACCAAAAAATGTGAATCAGTCCTTCCTGGTATCAGTTCTCCCGTTTCAGAGCTTTCACTTCATCCAGCAGGTGGACACTTACGTCTGTTTTATTAAATATTATTATGTTTTTTTTTTCTACTACCTTCCATCGGTGACCACATATACAGTATGTATAGAAAAAACTCTAAAAAAATTGGAGGGTCTGTAATGGTACGGCGCATGGGACCCAGAGGCTCTTGAAGGGTGTGGGGTACTCCTGTTTCAGCTTCACCGATGACTCTTGTGTCTAGGGTCATCCTATGTCCACTAGGGGCATAGGATGACTGAGAAATGATATCTCGGACTACATGAGATGGGGCAGTAATGATAATTCACAGGATATCGGATTTGCAGGATATCTTGAAATATTACATGTTGTTGAATCTAAAGCCAACCGGTCAATAGAAAGAGTGATTCATTCAATGTGGGAACACAGACTGTTAAGGTGTTTAATGTCGTCTGCTACTGTCATGTAAATAAACCTTAGTCTGGCTCTCAAGAACCTTTCATTGTGTGATGCTAATTGACACTGTATTGTGTGAATTTATGAAAAAAGTGTATTGTATAGCAGGCGAGAAGAGCTTATCTCGGAGTCACCTTGTCTGGGTAAATGATTAGTAATTAGTTTATGTAGATTATCTCGGAGTCAGAATGTCTGTCTCCTAAAAAGATGTGTATTGAGTTCCTTGTGTCATGTTGTGGGTGGAGTTAAGCCATTGTTTCTTGGGGTTTCTAACTGTATAAGAGCCTGAGTTTACCATTAAAGTGTCTATCCGTTTTAAACCAGAGAACAGAGCTGTGTGTCTCGTTTCCGGGGAATCCTATGGGTCGTGTTGGTCTGCCGGATTGTGGAGTGTCGATTAGCTGTCGTGGGTTGGTGGAATGGAATATAGTAAACGGTATTAACCCCTGACCGTTACAGGGTCGATGGGAATATTGTTCCTTACAATGGAGGTCAGTAGGTGTAATGCGAGGCTTTCTCTCTGGTGTGGAGTTTCGTGCTCGCCCCCTCCCTTGGACTACAGGAGAGTCAGGATGCCCACTAACACACAGCTCGTTTCTCTATCTGCAACGTAGAGAGCGTCCTGAGTCTCCTGTAGTCCAAGGGAGGGGGAGAGCACGACACTCCACACCAGGGAGAAAGCCTTGCATTACTGTGTGGAGTTTACAGATGGAAGAACAGGAAGTGAGGATTTCTCAGAAGAAAGAAGGACATTTAAAAGCAAAATGGAAGGATGAGGTAAGTGAAGGAGGACTGCACTGAGGTAAAGGAAATTGTACCTTTACAACCCCTTTAAGCCCTTTCTCTAAAAAATAACTAACACTAACTGAGGGACCATGGAAGAAGTTGGGAGGGCCTGACTACTCTAACTAGCACTAAACAGGAGGGGAGGACAGAGGGAGAAACCAAATCACATAGTAAACGGGTTGCAGTGACTCAAAACTGCCGCTAGATGTCAGCATACTACAAAACAATAATGACCTCATGCAATTCAATACTAGAGATACATGTTGGACAGAACATGCATGTTACTGCAGCCCAGTGGCGGTGCGTCCATAGAGGGCACCGGGGCGCCGCCCCCTCTCTCTCCCGCAACGCCACTGAAATGCAATACATAGATTTGTGCATTGCATGAATCTGTGTATTGCCCCTGCTGCCAACTATTCAGATGGCCGGCCCCTGGTAGCGCCGGCTATCTGAATAACGGCAGCTGGTTGGCTGTGGAAGTGCCTATCAGAGCCGCTGGCTTTCCGATTACAGCCCTCAGGCTTCCAGATACTTAACCTCGGGACGCACGGGGGGTACATTCAGGTTACCGGTAACGTGATTGGCTGAAGCATCATCGAGGGCGGGAGAAGACATTGAGGGGCAGTAGAAGCAGGATGGCTGACCCCAGAAAGGTAAGTGCCAGGCGGGGGGGGGGGGGATTTTACAGGGCACAGTGGCAAAAATTGATGGGCACAGTGGCTACAATCCCTGGCATGTTGTTTGATGGCATGGCACAGTGGTGACAATTGATGGGCACAGTGGTGACAATTGATGGGCACAGTGGTGACAATTGATGGGCACAGTGGTGACAATTGATGGGCACAGTGGTGACAATTGATGGGCACAGTAGTGACAATTGATGGCACAATGGCTGCGTTTGATGGCATGGCACAGTGGTGACAATTGATGGGCACAGTGGTGACAATTGATGGCAAAGTGGTAAAAATTGATGGCACAGTGGCTGCAATTGATGGGCACAGTGGTGACAATTGCTGGGCACAGTGGTGACAATTGATGGCACAGTGGTGACAATTAATGGCACAGTGGTGACAATGGGCACAGTGGTGACAATGGGCACAGTGGTGACAATTGATCGCACAGTGGTGACAATGGGCACAGTGGTGACAATTGATGGCACAGTGGTGACAATTGATGGCACAGTGGTGACAATGGGCACAGTGGTGACAATGGGCACAGTGGTGACAATGGGCACAGTGGTGACAATTGATCGCACAGTGGTGACAATGGGCACAGTGGTGACAATGGGCATAGTGGTGACAATTGATGGCACAGTGGCTGCGTTTGATGGCATGGCACAGTAGCGACAATTAATGGGCACAGTGGTGACAATTGATGGGCACAGTGGCGACAATTGCTGGGCACAGTGGCGACAATTGATGGCACAGTGGCTGCGTTTGATGGCATGGCACAGTGGTGACAATTGATGGCACAGTGGTGACAATGGGCACAGTGGTGACAATGGGCACAGTGGTGACAATTGATGGCACAGTGGTGACAATTGATGGCACAGTGGTGACAATGGGCACAGTGGTGACAATTGATGGCACAGTGGTGACAATGGGCACAGTGGTGACAATTGATGGCACAGTGGTGACAATGGGCACAGTGGTGACAATGGGCACAGTGGTGACAATTGATGGCACAGTGGTGACAATTGATGGCACAGTGGTGACAATTGATAGCACAGTCGCAGCATTTGATGGCACAGTGAGGCTGCAATTGTTTTTTTTTTGTTTGTTTGCCCCCCCCCCCAAAAAATTTTTTTTTACCACCAGCCGCCACTGCTGCAGCCTGAATACAGAAGGTGTGAACAGACCTGCCCTGCAATGCATCCCATGCTGTGCGTTCTTTTATTTTGCTGGGTCTTGGCAGTGCATTCCAAATAATTCTAAAGAATATTCTGCAATAATGTAAGACGTGTTCGGATTTCAGTGTATGATGGTGCGGTCAGCGGGATCGGAGATTTTCAACCATATTTGGCTCTTGCTTTTTTATTTTGATCTCCCCTCCTCTCTCTCTCTCTTTATAGGAGCGTAAGACTGAGAGGAATAAACTGTGTATGGAGGTGGAGAAGAAGGACCCTGTGAGGACGATCCCGGGGGTGTACAGCTTCCTGAAAACAGAGTGAGGGGGGGTGAGTGTGACGAAGATCTTGGAGCGATCCGGGAGGATTGGATCCGCTGATTCATTCGAACCTTCTATGAATGGAAAACATCAGTCTTCTGTAACAAAGTATCCCTATCAGACCACCAACGCGCTGAGCACTGACCACCCATGATAAAGCAAAGTCATGCTGAAGGGTAATGCGCTCATTTGCATGAAACTATGGTGGAATCCGGGTTTTACCAGCCACCTTAGCAGGGTTGGTTCCGGACAGGATTTTTTTTCTTACAGAATAGGTGCAGGAAATCCCCTCTCGCAAGCCACCTCTTGGCCCCGCCCCTCCCGCCTCCAAGCACCCTCAGATGTCTCCACCCCCTACCCACCTCCAAGCCCAGTCAGACATTTCCACCCATAACCCACCTCCAAGCACCGTCAGATGTTTCCACCCCCTACCCACCTCCAAGCACCCTCAGATGTCTCCACCCCCTACCCACCTTCAAGCACCCTCAGATGTCTCCACCCGCTACCCACCTGCAAGCACTGCCAGATGTTTCCACCCCCTACCCACCTCCAAGCACCGTCAGATGTTTCCACCCCCTACCCACCTCCAAGCACCGTCAGATATTTCCACCCGCTACCCACCTCCAAGCACCGTCAGATGTTTCCACCCCCTACCCACCTCCAAGCACCGCCAGATGTTTCCACCCCCTACCCACCTCCAAGCACCCTCATATGTCTCCACCCCCTACCCACCTTCAAGCACCCTCAGATGTCTCCACCTGCTACCCACCTGCAAGCACTGCCAGATGTTTCCACCCCCTACCCACCTCCAAGCACCGTCAGATGTTTCCACCCGCTACCCACCTCCAAGCACCGTCAGATGTTTCCTCCCCCTACCCACCTCCAAGCACCGCCAGATGTTTCCACCCATAACCCACCTCCCAGTACCACCTATTTTAGAGAAAACAGAACCAAGTATCATTTTGTGGTGCTAAGTGATCTGTATGAAATTTGGTAATTATAATAAGAAAAGCAGTAAAACGATAGCCCCCCCCACGCAATAATAGACACCCCCAAAAATACTGCCTGGCAACAACAGACCTACCTCAGAACAATAGACCCCTCAAGCAACGATAGCCCTCCCCAAAACAAATAGACCCCCCTGCAATAATAGACACCCTTCAATAATACTGCCTGGCAACAACAGATCTACCTCAGAAACAATAGACCCCTCCAGCAACAATAGACCCCTTCCAGCATAAATCGACCCCTCAGTCAACTAAAGATCCCCCAGCAACAGTAGATCCCCCATCATCCAACATTAATAGACCCTCCAGCAACCAGCAAAAACAGACTGCTCCCTCAACAGTAGATCCCTCCTAGCAAAAATTGATCCACTAGCAACACAAGAACCCCTCCCAGCAACAATAGCTTCCCCAGCAGCTGACATCATTGGACCCCTCAACACACCCCATAAGCCCTTGCCACTGCATATATTCAGTGCTGGAGGTGCCGGAACTGCGTTCCCCACGTTCCTGTTGAAAAAAAGCCCTGGTTCCGGACCAGATTTTATGGTCCACTTGTGTCCACCAACAGGTGGTATAAATAAGGCAGGACTGGAGAAAAAAGATTGCTCCTGGCCCGGGACTCAGGAAGCCAAACCTGAGAGAGCTACTGATGTGATGTCTGATTTGTGAGAGACAGAAAAGGGTTTGCGTTATCTTTGTTTTGTGGGTGACTTTGAGAATCCCTTCTCCTCTGAGTTAGGATCCTGAACTATTTAGGTTGTGCCTGGATAGCGAGGATTTATTTTCTGTTTTGTTTATTTCATTGTCATGCAACTCTTAAAAAATAAAACTGGCTATAAGTCAGATTTTAAGAAAACCAGACAGTATGGACTACTCTTTTTCTCAGGGAAGGTGAACCCCATTGAGATACCCCTCCACAACCCTGAGGGAAGGACAATATGGGAAGGTTGGGCAGAAGCAGGAGGAGGGATGATATGGACAATGGGAGCAGGAGGAGGGATGATATGGACAAGGTTGGGTAGGAGGAGGAGGAGGGATGATATGGACAAGTTGGGGAGGAGGAGGAGAAGGGATGATATGGACAAGGTTGGCTAGGAGGAGGGATGACATGGACAAGGTTGGGTAGGAGGAGGAGGAGGGATGATATGGACAAGGTTGGGTAGGAGGAGGAGGAGGAGGGATGATATGGACAAGTTGGGGAGGAGGATGAGAAGGGATGATATGGACAAGGTTGGGTAGGAGGAGGAGGAGGGATGATATGGACAAGGCTGGGTAGGAGGAGGAGGAGGAGGGATGATATGGACAAGGTTGGGTAGGGAGAGGAGGAGGGATGATATGGACAAGGTTGGGTGGGAGGAGGAGGAGGGATGATATGGACAAGGTTGGGTAGGAGGAGGAGGAGGAGGGATGATATGGACAAGGTTGGGTAGGGAGAGGAGGAGGGATGATATGGACAAGGTTAGGCAGGAGCAGGAGGAGGGATGATATGGACAAGGTTGGGTAGGAGGAGGGATGATATGGACAAGGTTGGGTAGGAGGAGGGGGAGGGATGATATGGAAAAGGTTGGGTAGGAGGAGGGGGAGGGATGATATGGACAAGGTTGGGTAGGAGGAGGGGGAGGGATGATATGGACAAGGTTGGGTAGACGAAGGAGGAGGGATGATATGGACAATGTTGGGTAAGAGGAGGAGGGATGATATGGACAAGGTTGGGTAGAAGTAGTAGGAGCAGTGGCGGTGCGTGTATAGAGGGCGCTGGAGCGCCGCCCCCTCTGGCTACCGCACACGCCACTGAAAATATACATAGATTCATGCATTGCACTGCATGAATCTATGTATTGCCGCCGAATATTCAGATGGCTGGCCCCCTGGTGAGAGCCGGCCATCTGAATAATGGTGGCTGCGGAAGTGCCCATCAGAGCCAGCTGTAGTCGGCTTCCGGTGCTTATCCTCGGGATGCACGGGGGGTGCGTTCCTTGGATAAGAGTGACAGGCAATCAGGTTACCGGTAACCTGATTGGCTGAAGCGTCAACGAGGGCGGAAGAACACATCGAGGGACAGAAGAAGAAGCACGGCTGACCCCAGAAAGGTAAGTGCCAGGCGCGGGGGGGGGGGGGCATTTTACGGTGCACAATGGCTACAATTGCTAGGCACAGTGATGACAATTTATGGGCACAATGGCTACAATTGTTGGGCACAGTGGTGACGATTGATAGGCACAATGGCTACAATTGCTGGGCACAGTGGTGACAATTGCTGGGCACGGTGGTGATGATTGCTGGGCACAGTGGTGACAATTGATGGCACAGTGGCTGAGTTTGATGGCATGGCAAAATGCTGACAATTGATGGTACAGTGGCGACAATTGATGGGCACAGTGTCTGCGTTTGATGGGCACAGTGGCTGCATTTGATGGGCACAGTGGCTGCGTTTGATGCTCACGGTGAGGCTGCAATTGTTTGTTTTTTTGCGCCCCCCTAAATGTTTTGATCACCAGCCGCCACTGAGAAGGAAGGATGATATGGACAAGGTTGGGTAGGAGGGATGATATGGACAAGGTTGGGTAGGAGGAGGGATGATATGGACAAGGTTGGGTAGGAGCAGGAGGAGGGATGATATGGACAAGGTTGGGTAGGAGGAGGGGGTGATATGGAGGAGGAGGAGGAGGAGGGGTGATATGGACAAGGTTGGGTAGGAGGAGGGGTGATATGGACAAGGTTGGGTAGGAGGAGGAGGGATGATATGGACAAGGTTGGGTAGGAGGAGGGATGATATGGACAAGGTTGGGTAGGAGGAGGAGGGATGATATGGACAAGGTTGGGTAGGAGGAGGAGGAGGGATGATATGGACAAGGTTGGGTAGGAGGAGGGATGATATGGACAAGGTTGGGTAGGAGGAGGGATGATATGGACAAGGTTGGGTAGGAGGAGGAGGAGGAGGAGGGATGACATGGACAAGGTTGGGTAGGAGGAAGGATGATATGGACAAGGTTGGGTAGGAGGAAGGGGAGGGATGACATGGACAAGGTTGGGTAGGAGGAGGGATGATATGGACAAGGTTGGGTAGGAGGGATGACATGGACAAGGTTGGGTAGGAGGAGGGATGATATGGACAAGGTTGGGTAGGAGGAAGGGGAGGGATGATATGGACAAGATTGGGCAGAATACGGAGGATGGTTGGGTTTTGGGATTTGGAATTGCTCCTCATTCTCCACACTGATTATTTCTCTGTCTTTCTTTTCAGCTCCAGTCTAGAGGTTGGATGAGAAGATCCTGAATCCCGGATAGTGGGGAAGATCCTGTATCCCCCTCCCCCGTCCTCCTCCTATAATCCTCTGTATCTGTATATAGTATAAGAGAACCTCCCTATGAATATTGGAGCCCTGGTCCTGTAGCAGAGTGTGATGTACAGAAGGTCACACTATTGTAGGGTGGGAATCATTTTTTTTGTATTGCTGTTTTTTTTTTTTGTTTCATTTTTTTTCTCCCTCCTCCATATATTGTTAACTTTCCGGTATTATTTTACTTTTGTATGGCATTTAATTATATGGAACAAATATATGGTCTTTGAAATTTCCTTATGGTAGAATGACGTATCGCTTGTATTGTTCACCACTTATTAACAACAAAAAGTTTGGAAAACAAAGTGGATCCTGAGGAAGCCCAGTCCGGGCGAAACACGTCGATTCCAAACAATTTTCCTCTTGATGTTCTAAGCATTGTATTATACGCTTGGAGGTGACCATTATATGCTTTACAATACATTGAAGATTTTCACTATATCAAGTAAACATTACTTTTTTATTATCATTATTCTACGTGGTTATACTGTTAGGCACGCTCAACCCCCCCCCCCCTCCACACACACACACACCCCTTATTCCCCTAATCTCCCTGTAGGGGAGATATAGGGATACCCTTCCTTTCACCAGTGATAATAAAGTGTCTCCTCGGGGCCCGTATCTTATACAATGTATCACCAGTGACTCTGGGACTCCACTCTGGGGTGGGTCTTGTCTCTATTGTTGGGGAATGAAATGAGGAGTGGGAGTGGCCCCATATCTCGGAGACGGGGGTTTAATGAAGAATTTGTTAATTAATATCTGATGGTTGGTAATGAATGGAAAATTCTGCTTCCAGATGTCCGGATCCATTCCCAATGTTGTTGGATTCATTCTTTCTCTGGATTAGTTCTTCTTAATACATATTCGGAGCGTTTCTAGGTGACTTCCCACACACTTTGGAAGTCCCCAGATTTTACACATTTGAAAACTTACCAAAAATAACTTTATTTACAGCAACATTCTTCCATTATTGGACACTTTGATGTGTGACCTGAGTTGTACGTCGTCTATGAATTGGGACTATTCCCTCGCCTCGGATCCGGGCTCCAGCCAGATCCTCATACAGCTTGTATGATGTTGGAGCTTCTAGGACAGGGGTTCTCAACCTTTCTAATGCCATGACCCCTTGATAAAGTTGTGGGGACCCCTAACAGTAAAATTATTTTCGTAGTGTGGGTTGTCAGCACCCAAGGCAAGACAAGTTGGGGAGTTGGGATAAGTGGCAGTGCTGGCGGGGAGTTGGGATGAGTGGTAGTGCTGGCTGGGAGTTGGGATGAGTGGCAGTGCTGGTGGGGAGTTGGGATGAGTGTCGTTGCTGGAGGGGAGTTGGGATGAGTGTCGGTGCTGGAGGGGAGTTGGGATGAGTGGTAGTGCTGGCTGGGAGTTGGGATGAGTGTCGTTGCTGGAGGGGAGTTGGGATGAGTGTCGGTGCTGGAGGGGAGTTGGGATGAGTGTCGGTGCTGGAGGGGAGTTGGGATGAGTGTCGGTGCTGGAGGGGAGTTGGGATGAGTGGCAGTGCTGGCGGGGAGTTGGGATGAGTGGCAGTGCTGGCGGGGGAGTTGGGATTAGTGGCAGTGCTGGTGGGGAGTTGAGATGAGTGGCAGTGCTGGCGGGAAGTTGGGATGAGTGGCAGTGTTGGCGGGGAGTTGGGATTAGTGGCAGTGCTGGAGGGGAGTTGGGATTGGTGGCAGTGCTGGAGGGGAGTTGGGATTGGTGGCAGTGTTGGTGGGGAGTTGGGATCAGTGGCAGTGCTGGCGGGGAGTTGGGATTAGTGGCAGTGCTGGAGGGGAGTTGGGATTGGTGGCAGTGCTGGAGGGGAGTTGAGATGAGTGGCAGTGTTGGCGGGGAGTTGGGATGAGTGGCAGTGCTGGCGGGGAGTTAAGATGAGTGGCAGTGCTGGAGGGGAGCTGGGATGAGTGTCGGTGCTGGGGGGGAGTTGGGGTGAGTGGCAGTGCTGGCGGGGAGTTGGGATGAGTGGCGGGGGAGTTGGGATCAGTGGCAGTGCTGGTGGGGAGTTGGGATGAGTGGCAGTGCTGGCTGGGAGTTGGGATGAGTGGATGTGCTGGTGGGGAGTTGGGATGAGTGTCAGTGCTGGCGGGGAGTTGGGATGAGTGGCAGTGCTGGCGGGGAGTTGGGATGAGTGTCGGTGCTGGAGGGGAGTTGGGATGAGTGGCAGTGCTGGTGGGGAGTTGGGATGAGTGTCGGTGCTGGAGGGGAGTTGGGATGAGTGGCAATGCTGGCGGGGAGTTGGGATAAGTGGCGGGGGGCTGGCGGGGAGTGCTGGCGGGGGGTTGGGATCAGGGCAGTGCTGGGGAAGGAGTTGGGAAGAGTGGCAGTGCTGGAGGGGAGTTGGGATGAGTGGCAGTGCTGGAGGGGAGTTGGGATGAGTGGCAGTGCTGGGGAGTGGGAGTGGCAGTGCTGGCGGGGAGTTGGGAGTGGCAGTGCTGGCGGGGGGTTGGGCTCGGGGAGTTGGGGTGAGTGGCAGTGCTAGCGGGAAGTTGGGATGAGTGGCAGTGCTGGAGGGGAGTTGGAATGAGTGGCAGTGCGGGGAGTTGGGATGAGTGGCAGTGCTGGGGGGGAGTTGGGATGAGTGGCAGTGCTGGCGGGGAGTTGGGATGAGTGGCAGTGCTGGCGAGGAGTTGGGATGAGTGGCAGTGCTGGCGGGGGGGTTGGGCTGGCGGGGAGTGCTGGCGGGGGGTTGGGATCAGTGGCAGTGCTGGGGGGGGTGGGGGGGGGTTGGGATCAGTGGCAGTGCTAGCGGGGGGTTGGGATCAGTGGCAGTGCGGGGAGTTGGGATGAGTGTCGGGCTGGAGGGGAGTTGGGATGAGTGCAGGCTGGTGGGGAGTTGGGATTTGTGTCGGTGCTGGAGGGGAGTTGGGATAAGTGGCAATGCTGGTGGGGAGTTGGGATGAGTCGCAGTGCTGGGGAAGGAGTTGGGATGAGTGGCAGTGCTGGAGGGGAGTTGGGATGAGTGGCAGTGCTGGGGGGAGTTGGGGTGAGTGGCAGTGCTGGCGGGGAGTTGGGATGAGTGGCAGTGCTGAAGGTGAGTTGGGATGAGTGGCAGTGCTGGCTGGGAGTTGGGATGAGTGGCAGTGCTGGAGGGGAGTTGGAATGAGTGGCAATGCTGGCGGGGAGTTGGGATGAGTGGCAGTGCTGGGGGGGAGTTGGGATGAGTGGCAGTGCTGGCGGGGAGTTGGGATGAGTGGCAGTGCTGGCGGGGAGTTGGGATGAGTGGCAGTGCTGGTGGGGGGTTGGGATCAGTGGCAGTGCTGGCGGGGGGGTTGGGATCAGTGGCAGTGCTGGCGGGGGTGGGATCAGGGAGTGCTGGCGGGGGGTTGGGATCAGTGGCAGTGCTGGCGATCAGGGAGTGCTGGGGGGGGTTGGGATCAGTGGCAGTGCTGCGGGGGGGTTGGGATCAGTGGCAGTGCTGGCGGGGGGTTGGGGGGAGTGCTGGCGGGGGTTGGGATCAGTGGCAGTGCTGGCGGGGGGTTGGATCAGGGAGTGCTGGCGGGGGGTTGGGATCAGTGGCAGTGCTGGCGGGGGGTGCAGTGGCAGTGCTGGCGGGGGTTGGGATCTGGGGGGAGTTGGGGTGAGTGGCAGTGCTGGCGGGGGTTGGGATCAGGGAGTGCTGGCGGGGGGTTCAGGGAGTGCTGGCGGGGGGTTGGGATCATTGGAGTGCTGGCGGGGGGTTGGGATCAGTGGCAGTGCTGGCGGGGGTGGCGGGGAGTGCTGGCGGGGGGTTGGGATGAGTGGCAGTGGCTGGGGGGAGTGCTGGCGGGGGGTTGGGATCAGCGGCAGTGCTGGCGGGGGGTTGGGATCAGTGGCAGTGCTGGTGGGGGGTTGGGATCAGTGGCAGTGCTGGTGGGGAGTTGGGATCAGTGGCAGTGCTGGTGGGGAGTTGGGATCATGGCAGTGGCAGTGCTGGCGGGGGGTTGGGTGGCAGTGCTGGCGGGGAGTTGGGATGGGATCAGTGCTGGTGGCGGGGGGTTGGGATCATGGCAGTGGCAGTGCAGTGGCAGTGCGGGGGGGTTGGGATCAGTGGCAGTGGGCTGGCGGGGAGTTGGGATCAGGGAGTGCTGGTGGGGGGTTGGGATCAGTGGCGGGGAGTTGGGATCAGTGGCAGGCTGGCGGGGGGTTGGGATCAGTGGCAGGGGTTGGGATCAGTGGCGGGGGGGTTGGGATCAGTGGCAGTGCTGGCGGGGGGGTTGGGATCAGTGGCAGTGCTGGCGGAGGGGTTGGGGGGAGTGCTGGCGGGGGTTGGGATCAGTGGCAGTGCTGGCGGGGGGGTTGGGATCAGTGGCAGTGCTGGCGGGGGGTTGGGATCAGTGGCAGTGCTGGCGGAGGGGTTGGGATCAGTGGCAGTGCTGGCGGAGGGGTTGGGATCAGTGGCAGTGCTGGCGGGGGGTTGGGGGGAGTTGGGATCAGTGGCAGTGCTGGCGGGGGGGGGGGGGTTGGCGGGGGGGGATCAGTGGCAGTGCTGGCGGGGGGGTTGGGATCAGTGGCAGTGCTGGCGGGGGGGTTGGGATCAGTGGCAGTGCTGGCGGGGGGGTTGGGATCAGTGGCAGTGCTGGCGGGGTTTGAAGTTTGCACCTTGCATAGTCAGAGAAGGGACACACTGTGATACATTGTAATATTTATTGATGTCTGTATACAGGACAGAAGACAGAATTATATATATTATTAATTCTCCACTTTATTAAAGTTACCCCTCCCCTCCCCCTACTCCGCAGTCAGCAGAGCCGTCACACACAGCAAGGCTGAGCCCCAGAGCTGACGCTCTAACAGAACAATATGAGGTTGGTCACCGGTTATTGGTGTTTTCTAAAATGTTCCCTTGTGAGTTATTGACCATGTTGTGAAAATATTATAATTAGGTACACGCCCCCCCCTTCCCGTCTAGCTAATTTGCATAAAGTGTCACTACCACTACAATGACTGAATACTGGTGAACGTGCGACAGACGGACGGACGCCTCCGGTGAGCCGATGAGCCCGGCCTATCATCCGGCCAGAAGACCTCCTCTCCCGGGAATACGGTCAGAGAACAGCGCCGGCCCCCCATCTGTAGAGGACAGAAATGTGACATATCGATCAATAATCCACCTCTGGTGGGGAAAGGGTTAATGCATAAAACTGAGAGAGAGCATAGTCATGTCACGTGACCACCCTGAGACAATAATAAACTGACTGCACAGAGATATCATGTGACCACCCTGAGCCAATGTAGTGAGATCTGCCAGTGTAGTGGTGTCATGTGACTATGATGAGCCAATGTCGTGAGTTCTGCCAGTGTAGTGGTGTCATGTGACTATGATGAGCCAATGTAGTGAGTGCTGGCAGTGTACTGGTGTCATGTGACTATGATGAGCCAATGTAGTGAGTGCTGGCAGTGTAGTGGTGTCATGTGACTATGGTGAGCCAATGTAGTGAGTTCTGCCAGTGTAGTGGTGTCATGTGACTATGGTGAGCCAATGTAGTGAGTTCTGCCAGTGTAGTGGTGTCATGTGACTATGGTGAGCCAATGTAGTGAGTGCTGGCAGTGTAGTGGTGTCATGTGACTATGGTGAGCCAATGTAGTGAGTGTCATGTGACTATGGTGTGCAGTGACTAGTGGTGTCATGTGACTATGATGAGCCAATGTCGTGAGTTATGGCAGTGTAGTGGTGTCATGTGACTATGGTGAGCCAATGTAGTGAGTTCTGCCAGTGTAGTGGTGTCATGTGACTATGATGAGCCAATGTAGTGAGTTCTGCCAGTGTAGTGGTGTCATGTGACTATGATGAGCCAATGTAGTGGTTGCTGGCAGTGTAGTGGTGTCATGTGACTATGGTGAGCCAATGTAGTGAGTGCTGGCAGTGTAGTGGTGTCATGTGACTATGGTGAGCCAATGTAGTGAGTGCTGGCAGTGTAGTGGTGTCATGTGACTATGGTGAGCCAATGTAGTGAGTTCTGCCAGTGTACTGGTGTCATGTGACTATGATAAGCCAATGCAGTGAGGGCTGGCAGTGTAGTGGTGTCATGTGACTATGGTGAGCCAATGTAGTGAGTTCTGCCAGTGTACTGGTGTCATGTGACTATGATAAGCCAATGCAGTGAGGGCTGGCAGTGTAGTGGTGTCATGTGACTATGAGCCAATGTCGGAAAGTGGCAGTTAAATGATGTCATGTGATCCTTCTTACCGGCTGATCAGTCCTCCTCGCTGGAGCTGGAATCATCCACATTGGACCCAAGAGGGGATCTACAGCCAAGATGGCGACAGCGGACTTCCATCCTGCTTCTGATTGGCTGAAATCTGCTGTGCCTTGGAGGATGTCTGACCCTGGAGATCTGTGGAAAAGGGGCACCTGGTCATTTTTGGGACACGGGGGCCAACATTACACCAACACCCAATCAGAGCAACCCGGGGACCATTCCAGACAGAACAACAGAGCCAAACCTTCTTCTGAGGTCGGATACATTGGTGGAGTTTCCCCAGCAGACTGCGGAGGGCCCAGACTGTCCTCCATCTTATAGGTCTCTCACATGTTTCAGTCTTTGGGGATTTGTTGGGCAGTACTAGTAATAAAGCAATGGCCGGTCTCCTGGGGCGGGCGGCACCCCAAACCCTGTGAAAACAACAATAAGGATGAGCCATTCCCTCACCTCTTCACTGGAGCTGGAAGATTCAAATCTCCAATTGGGGTTCTCATAGGGCGCTCCCTGCGGGGCCTGCCACACCCTTTGTCTGCCCGTTATTGGGACCTTCATGGCCTGGTGGTGGTGGTGGTGGTGGTGGTGTCGGCGGTGGTGGTGCCGCTCTGTCAGGAGAGAAAGAAATCAAACTCATTGATGGTGGAATGATGTGGATTCCATTACGGAGCTGTAGAGAACAACAACAAATGATAACATGTGCTTGTCTCCATTATAACTCAATGTGGACAGGCTGGTCCGCCTCCACCGGTTATGGTGGTGCAGGAGAGGGGCCCTGACCCTCCCAAAATATTCAAATCCCAATTGAACTTTCAGTTTAGAAAAGCTTAATGCGATCGTAACCTTCCTTATATTTAGAAGGCTTTGTCTTGTTCTCTGTGAGGAAGCAGCAGCCTCTCTGCAGAAGTCCGAAAACACCCCCACCCGCCGAGTCATAGCCACAGCTCTCCAATCAGTAGGGAGAAGGAGCTTTGCTGATTGGAGGGCTCTTTCTCTAACTCAGCAGAGGGGTGTGGTTGACCAGTGCAGAGAGAGGGTGGTAGAGCAGAGGCCACTGTCTACGGAACGCTAATCATTTTTTAACAGCAAAGTGGGGATTTTGTATGTAAATGCCGCACCCCAACCGCAAGCCAAGCGCTTGATTTAAGGTTGCGCGCCCCTATTCACCTGCATTGGTTGCTGAAAATCTTGGAGGCATCATTTTTGCCAAATCCACTAAGCAAAGCGTTGCGACCGCCGACCAGTGGTGTATTTTGGTCTGGTGCTGCCCCAGGCAAGACTAAAATCGGGCGATCAACCATCTAAATTTGTCCCACCCCTTCCAGTTTAAGATCCACCCCTTCCTCTGCAAACGCCACCCCTTCCTCTTTAGGCTCCACCTCTTCCTATTGGAGTGCCAGAGGAGGCCTTCAGAGGTGGGTGGGAGAGAGAGGGGAAGGTGAGAGAAAGGGGGGTGAAAGAGAGAGTAAGAGGGTGAGAGAGAGGGAGTGAAAGAGAGAGATGGAGGGTGCAAGACAGAGAGAGGGGGTGCAAGAGAAAGCGAGAGGGGTGAAAAAGACAGAGGGAGGGTGAGAGAGAGAGAAAGATGTGAGAGAGATGGGAGGGAAGAAATTGGCGAGAAAGGGCGAGGATGAGAGAGCATGAGGGAATGATAGATAGAGGGGGGGTGAAAAAGAGAGAGGAAGGGTGATAGAGAGAGAGGGGGTGAGAGAGAGAGGGGGTGAGGGAGAGAGAGAGAGGGGGTGAGAGAGAGAGGGGGTGAGAGAGAGAGGGGGGTGAGAGAGAGAGAGGGGGTGAGAGAGAGAGGGGGTGAGAGTGAGAGGTGGTGTAAGAGAGAGAAGGAGGTGAGAAAGAGCGGGAGGTAGGAGAGAGAGGGGATGGAAGAGATGGGAGAGAGAGGGAGGGGGGTTGAGAGAGAGGGGTGGTGAGGGGGCTCACCTATCCCCCCATACTACACCAGGGGGGTTCTCTTATCCCCCCCAGGGAAAAAATTACACTGGACTCTCTCCTTCCTGCAGCCCGCTAGCTCCTTTTTACCAGCTGTGTGTAGCGAGGCTGCCAAAGGATCGGAGGCTGAAAAATGATGTCCATAGCAAACCCTGGAAGTCGCACATCTATGTTGTCCTGTAACGATGGATAGAGTGGCAACCTCAGCCTGGACCACGACCAGGCCATGCCCTCCCAACGTGTTTCACTCCGCCCCCGTGCTTAGTTATTGGACCCCATTACTAAGCTCTGGGGGCGGAGTGAAACACATTTGGGGCCTGGCCTGGTCGGAGTCCAGGCTGAGGTTGCCACTCTATTCATCCCTACAGGAAAACATAGATGTGCGACTTCCAGGGGTTTCTCTTCATTCCTTGATCTCTTGCAGGAGCCAGGACGGGCTTCTTCCAGAGGCAGCTCTTTAATTAGGCAAATTAAGCGGTCATCTGAGGCCTCACACTCACAGGGGCCTCGCGGCCGTTTAACTTACCCAATGCGTTACCCAGTTTTGAGGGACAGGGAACCCTAATGCTGCTGTGCTCAGGCATAGTTAAGAGCCCTAACTTAGGAGCGGGGGCCTCCAGCATCCCTAACAACCAGTAAATATCGGTGACACCATCCCTTGTGACGTCAATGACCCAGGATGCCCTCAGTCAATGACATCACAAGGGAGGCGGGTTAACCAGGTGACATCACTGGGTGCCCCCCGTCCCTTAGTTATTAAAAACAGGATCTGGGAGCCGCCTTGTTAAAGGGGGCTTTCAGATTCCGATAAGCCCCTTGCCCACAAACCCCCACAATCACTGGCCAGGGTTGTAGGGAAGAGGCATTTGTCCTTGAATTATTTTTCCCATCATGGGTGTGAGTGGGGGGGGCCCCCGTGTCAAGTTGTGCCTAAGGCCTTCACAAAGCCTAGAGCCGCCTCTGCCAGCACTCTAGCAGCAGCTGTGGATGAACTACCTATATACCCCCTCCCTGGTGAGCCTGAGCGGCACACATGAATTTCCCAGGTCATAGCAAACGCCTTGTTTGCCTCAAGGGTAGATACGCCCCTGACTGCGACCACAGTGTACCACCCCAAGCAGCTGCATGCTATTTTTTGGGTGAGTGGTCAGTGGTGGTAAAACCGTGGCGGTAAAACCGTGGCGGTAAAACCGTGGCTCAACCGTCCCCAGCAGTCCTTGTGAACGAGGCCTCAAGGTGCTTCCTATCCTGGACCCGCCATGACAGTTGTAGTTTGGGGAGGATTCTCGGGCCGTCATGGAGTATTAATTAATGGATGTATTTAAAAAAAGCAAATAAAGGTAATTTGGGGTCGGCCAGCAAGGGGCGCTCTGTACACCAACAGTGTAAAGCCAACTATGGAGAAGGACAGAAGAGCTGACACTCTAGGTGCTTTGTATATGGCCACCAGTGACTATTGGTACTCTATATACCAAGCGTATTCTTGTTTAGCGCTTTATTGGCCGATAACAATGAAATGAAAATCAATACAGAACCCATAAAACGTTCTCCATCATGGAGGCCCCCGAAATATGGCATCTGCAGATACTCCATAAAACCTCCTTCCCCCGGGAGGACATCTGCAGCATCTGGATCCACCATGGAGTCCACAGACCACATTCCACATCACCCTCCCATCAGAGGAAGACGCTCCTATCATGTGGTCACATCAAACCATCCGCACTGTGACCACATGGGAGGGAGGAACATGACCAAAGATGATACATTGACACCAAAGCCACAACCCGACCCCCGACCACAGGACGGGCAGACCGGGACATAGGGCCGCAGATCTGCAAACGCTACTCGCTGACACTGATTGTATGTAGGAGACCAACAAGGGCCCCCCAATATGTATATAGAAGGGGCTCCACCAATCACATCTAGGTAAAAATGGGCTCCCGTATAATCAGAGACCAAAAGACCATGGGGAGAGTCTCACAAAAACTCCAGAAACTATTATATGTTTTCACCACAGAGGGGCGTTATTTCATCCCTGTTATGGTGCCCCCTGGCAGGTGACTTGGGCTCACCGTAGGCAAGCAGTCTAAGTACCACTGGAGATGGACCAGAAACCCTAGTGGGTCTCTTTGCTACAAACTGGTGGCTTATCGAGGCCCTCACCCCACAAATGGGTTTCTGGTAGGGTTGTCCTGATAGCACTTTTTTAGGACCGAGTACAAGTACCGATACTTTTTTCATGTACTCGCCGATACCGAATACCCATACTTTTTTTAAATGTGGCCCACAAATGCATCCATGTCCCCCTATAAATGCAGTCATGTCCCCCACATATTGCAGCCATGTCCCCCCACATATATTGCAGCCATGTCCCCCACATATGCAGCCATGTCCCCCCACAAATATATTGCAGCCATGTCCCCCACATATGCAGCCATGTCCCCCACATATATGCAGCCATGTCCCACCACATATATATGCAGCCATGTCCCCCCACATATATTGCAGCCATGTCCCCCACATATGCAGCCATGTCCCCCACATATGCAGCCATGTCCCACCACATATATTGCAGCCATGTCCCACCACATATATTGCAGCCATGTCCCCCCACATATATACAGCCATGTCCCCCACATATGCAGCCATGTCCCCCACAGATGCAGCCATGTCCCCCACATATGCATGTCCCCCCATATAGCAGCCATGTCCCCCACAGATGCAGCCATGTCCCCCACAGATGCAGCCATGTCCCCCACATATGCAGCCATGTCCCCCACATATGCATGTCCCCCCCATGATGCAGCCATGTCCCACCACATATGCAGCCATGTCCCCCACAGATGCAGCCATGTCCCCCACAGATGCAGCCATGTCCCCCCACAGATGCAGCCATGTCCCCCCACAGATGCAGCCATGTCCCCCATATATGCAGCCATGTCCCCCATATATGCAGCCCCATATTTGCTTAATGCGGCGGCGGCGGGGGGCGCAAGTATTCTATTCAGGTATCGGGGGTATTTGCGGGAGTACAAGTACTCCCGCAAATACTGGTATCGGTATCGGGACAACCCTAGTTTCTGGGAAAGAAGGGCTACAGAATGGAGAATGACTACAAGAGAGTAGTCAAGTCAAGGCAGAGATCGGAGGAGGTGACAGGCAAGAGAGTAGTCAGGTCCAGGCAGTGGTTGAGGCAGGTGGCAGGCAAGAGAGTAGTCAGGTCCAGGCAGTGGTTGAGGCAGGTGGACAGGCAAGAGAGTAGTCAGGTCCAGGCAGTGGTTGAGGCAGGTGACAGGCAAGAGAGTAGTCAGGTCCAGGCAGTGGTTAAGGCAGGTGACAGGCAAGAGAGTAGTCAGGTCCAGGCAGTGGTTGAGGCAGGTGACAGGCAAGAGAGTAGTCAGGTCCAGGCAGTGGTTGAGGCAGGTGACAGGCAAGAGAGTAGTCAGGTCCAGGCAGTGGTTGAGGCAGGTGGCAGGCAAGAGAGTAGTCAGGTCCAGGCAGTGGTTGAGGCAGGTGACAGGCAAGAGAGTAGTCAGGTCCAGGCAGTGGTTGAGGCAGGTGACAGGCAAGAGAGTAGTCAGGTCCAGGCAGTGGTTGAGGCAGGTGACAGGCAAGAGAGTAGTCAGGTCCAGGCAGTGGTTGAGGCAGGTGGCAGGCAAGAGAGTAGTCAGGTCCAGGCAGTGGTTGAGGCAGGTGACAGGCAAGAGAGTAGTCAGGTCCAGGCAGTGGTTGAGGCAGGTGACAGGCAAGAGAGTAGTCAGGTCCAGGCAGTGGTTGAGGCAGGTGACAGGCAAGAGAGTAGTCGGGTCCAGGCAGTGGTTGAGGCAGGTGACAGGCAAGAGAGTAGTCGGGTCCAGGCAGTGGTTGAGGCAGGTGGCAGGCAAGAGAGTAGTCAGGTCCAGGCAGTGGTTGAGGCAGGTGACAGGCAAGAGAGTAGTCAGGTGCAGGCAGTGGTTGAGGCAGGTGGCAGGCAAGAGAGTAGTCAGGTCCAGGCAGTGGTTGAGGCAGGTAACAGGCAAGAGAGTAGTCAGGTCCAGGCAGTGGTTGAGGCAGGTGGCAGGCAAGAGAGTAGTCAGGTCCAGGCAGGGGTCAGGTTAGTGAATAGTCAAGTCCAGCCAATGGCTAAAGCAGGTGACAGGCTATAGAAAGCAGTCATGTCTAGGCAGTGGTCAAGGGAGGCAGCAGGTGTCTCCGCCCCCCACCCAGGTTTTACCGTAGTCACCGTCGCTGTCGCTCCATTGATGGGAGTCACGCTGTCCTCGCAGCAGCCCAGGCACCGGTCGTTCACAGAGTTCGGTTCTGTTCCAATCACCGCTAAACCATCGGGGCGTAAGACGAGCCGGCCGACTCTGTTGGATGGCTGCGGGCTGGAGGTGGTTTTACTCTGACGGGAGAGAAGAGGTGTGTTAGCCTGATGTTCATACAGATAGAGGTGCAGCAACCATTCTCATAGAATATACTGTGATTACTAGTTCAGCCACTAGGTGGTGGTATTTACTGTTTGCATCATGTAATGTACTTCCTAATAGAACTACATGGTGGTGATGTCATTTCCTGTTGTTGTTTCCAATAAAACAAGAAGGGCTCAGTCACGTGTCCGGCAAATCCGGAGCCACATCTGCAGCAACTTCAGGGTCAACCTTGAACCTGTCACCCAAACATGAACACTGGAGGCATGTACAGTGTGTGGGGTGCAGATACAATCTATAAATTCCCCAAATAAGAAACATGTCGCCCACTGCGGGTGCTGGGACCCTGTGCTGTCCCCAGTGACACTGTGGGATCTGCCCCAGTATGTGTATATCACCCTATACTGGTACGCTGAGGACTGGGACCCTGTGATGTCCCCAGTGACACCATGGTATCTGCCCCTGGTATGGGTATATCACCTGCTGCTGGTTTGCTGAGGGTTGGGACCCTGTGCTGTCCTTGGTGACACCATGGTATCTGCCCCTGGTATGGGTATATCACCCTATACTGGTACGCTGAGGACCCGGGACCCTGTGATGTCCCCAGTGACACCATGGTATCTGCCCCTGGTATGGGTATATTACCCGCTACTATGCTGAGGGTTGAGACCCTGTGCTGTCCCCAGTGACACCATGGTATCTGCCCCTGGGATGGGCATATCACCTTCTGCTGGTTTGCTGAGGGTTGGGTCCCTGTGCTGTCCTTGGTGACACCATGGTATCTGCCCCTGGTATGGGTATATCACCAATGCTGTGCTGAGGTTGGGACCCTGTGCTGTCCCCAGTGACACCATGGTATCTGCCCCAGTATGGGTATATCACCCTCTACTGGTACGCTGAGGACCCGGGACCCTGTGCTGCCCCCAGTGACACCATGGTATCTGCCCCTGGTATGGGTATATTACCCGCTACTATGCTGAGGGTTGAGACCCTGTGCTGTCCCCAGTGACACCATGGTATCTGCCCCTGGGATGGGCATATCACCTTCTGCTGGTTTGCTGAGGGTTGGGTCCCTGTGCTGTCCTTGGTGACACCATGGTATCTGCCCCTGGTATGGGTATATCACCAATGCTGTGCTGAGGGTTGGGACCCTGTGCTGTCCCCAGTGACACCATGGTATCTGCCCCAGTATGGGTATATCACCCTCTACTGGTACGCTGAGGACCCGGGACCCTGTGCTGCCCCCAGTGACACCATGGTATCTGCCCCTGGTATGGGTATATCACCCGCTGCTGTGCTGAGTGTTGGGACCCTGTGCTGCCCCCAGTGACACCATGGTATCTGCCCCTGGTATGGGTATATCACCTGCTGCTGGTGTGCTGAGTGTCGGGACCCTGTCCTGTCCTTGGTGACACCATGGTATCTGCCCCATTGGGTATATCACCCTCTACTGGTACACTGAGGACATGGACCCTGTGCTGTCCGAGGTGACACCATGGTACCTGCCCCTGGTATGGGTATATCACCCTCTACTGGTACGCTGAGGACCCGGGACCCTGTGCTGCCCCCAGTGACACCATGGTATCTGCCCCTGGTATGGGTATATCACCCGCTGCTGTGCTGAGTGTCGGGACCCTGTGCTGTCCTTGGTGACACCATGGTATCTGCCCCATTGGGTATATCACCCTCTACTGGTATGCTGAGGACATGGACCCTGAGGTGACACCATGGTACCTGCCCCTGGTATGGGTGACTTGTAAGTGGACATATTTTTACCTTTATAATCTCAGTCCCTGCCCCCCTCCCAACCCCCACCCCACATGACCAATTTACCCCAAATGGCGCTCTCTCCCCACAGCAGCCGAGGCATCGATACTCCACTCCGGTCACCGCATCCACCGGGGGAGGGGAAACCACTTCTATTTCTCCAGCAACCTGAGCAAAACACAGAGATACAATCACGCCGTGACGCCATTCTGGGGGGTATTGTGCACCAAACTAGAGGGGCGCTGCCCCAATTCTCACCACTAGGTGGCGCTCTTACCAGGAAGGCCAGGGAGCGGTGTCCGGGATTATAGGACCAGATTGTCTTCTTCCGCCCCCGCTGAGTCACAGAACCCCGCCTCCTCATGGGCTCCGCAGGGGCGGAGCTCCGCACCTTTAGGACATGAACAGAGAGAACAGCCAATCACTGAGAGGAGATGGAGGAGGAGGAAGATCATCTCTGCATGAAGAGCAATGAGGAGACCAGAGCTCAAACGCCACCTACGTGCAGCACGGCAGACAGGGGGCGCTCTGTACCCCACTTCATACCGACAGCAAAGAGGAGGCGCTCTGCACCCCACTTCATACACACAGCAAGCAGGAGGCGCTCTGCACCCCACTTCATACACATGACAAACAGGGGGCGCTCTGCACCCCACTTCATACACACAGCAAACAGGAGGCGCTCCATACCCCACCTCATACACATGACAAACAGGGGGCGCTCCATACCCCACTTCATACCGACAGCAAACAGGGGGCACTCTGTACCCCACTTGATACACACAGCAAACAGGGGGCGCTCTGCACCCCACTTCATACACATGACAAACAGGGGGCGCTCTGCACCCCACTTTATACACACAGCAAACAGGAGGTGCTCTACACCCCACTTCATACACACAGCAACCAGGGGGCGCTCTGTACCCTACTTCATAAAAACAGCAAACAGGGGGCGCTCTGTACCCCACTTCATACACACAGCAAACAGGGGGCGCTCTGCACCCCATTTCATACACACAGCAAACAGAAGGCGCTCTGCACCCCACTTCATACACATGACAAACAGGGGGCGCTCTGCACCCCACTTCATACACACAGCAAACAGAGGACGCTCTGCATCCTACGTCATACACACAGCAAACAGGGGGCGCTCCATACCCCACTTCATACACACAGCAAACAGGAGGTGCTCTGCACCCCACTTCAAACACACAGCAAACAGGGGGCACTCTGTACCCCACTTCATACACACAGCAAACAGGGGGCGCTCTGCACCCCACTTCATACACACAGCAAACAGGAGGCGCTCTGCACCCCACTTCATACACACAGCAAGCAGGGGGCGCTCTGTACCCTACTTCATAAAAACAGCAAACAGGGGGCGCTCTGTACCTCACTTCATACACACAGCAAACAGGGGGCGCTCTGCACCCCACTTCATACACACAGCAAACAGGAGGCGCTCTGCACCCCACTTCATACATACAGCAAGCAGGGGGCGCTCTGTACCCTACTTCATAAAAACAGCAAACAGGGGGCGCTCTGCACCCCACTTCATACACACAGCAAGCAGGGGGCGCTCTGTACCCTACTTCATAAAAACAGCAAACAGGGGGCGCTCTGTACCTCACTTCATACACACAGCAAACAGGAGGCGCTCTGCACAACACTTCATACACACAGCAAACAGAGGGCGCTCTGCACCCCACTTCAAACACACAGCAAACAGAGGGCGCTCTGCACCCCACTTCATGCGACAGCAAACAGGAGGCGCTCTGCACCCCACTTCAAACACACAGCAAACAGGGGGCACTCTGCACCCCACTTCATACACACAGCAAACAGGAGGTGCTCTGCACCCCACTTCATACACACAGAAAACAGGGGGCGCTCTGCACCCCACTTCATACACACAGCAAACAGGGGGCGCTTTGTACCCTACTTCATAAACACAGAAAACAGGGGGCGCTTTGCACCTCACTATTTACACACAGCAAACAGGGGGCACTCTGCACCCCACCTTATGCACACAGCAAACAGGGGGCGCTTTGCACCTCACTATTTACACACAGCAAAAAGGAGGCGCTCTGTACCCTACTTTATACACACAGCAAACAGGGGGCGCTCCATACCTCACCTCATACACACAGCAAACAGGGGACACTCTGCACCCCACCTTATGCACACCACACCCCCATCAAAATCATATAAATTGTAGAACATTTTTCACTCACCGCTCTGTCTCTGGAACCCTCCGCCTCTGCGATGACACTCAAGACAACCAGCGCCACAGCCAGGTACGCCGCCATTCTCATATCCACTCCGCTCCGACTTTTACTTGTGTTCTGCCTGGACAGGGGATGAGAAGTTACTGGGAGACCCCAAATTGTGGAACTCCGACCCCCGAAATTGTGGAACTCTGAACCACCCCCCAATTGTGGAACTCTGACCCCCCCAATTGTGCAACTCTGACACCCCCAATTGTGGAACTCTGACCCCCCCAATTGTGGAACGCTGACCCCCAATTGTGAAACTCTGACCCCCCCAATTGTGCAACTCTGACCCCCCCCCCCCAATTGTGCAACTCTGACCCCCCAATTGTGGAACTCTGACCCTCCCAAATTGTGGAATTCCGACCCCGAAATTGTGGAACTCTGACCCCCCAATTGTGGAACTCCGACCCCCCCCAATTGTGGAATTCTGACCCCCCCAATTGTAGAATTCTGACCCCCCCAATTGTGGAACTCTGACCCCTAAAATTGTGGAACTCTGACCCCCCAAAATTGTGGAACTCCGACCCCCCCCAATTGTGGAATTCTGACCCCCCCAATTGTAGAATTCTGACCCCCCCAATTGTGGAACTCTGACCCCTAAAATTGTGGAACCTCCGACCCCCCAAAATTGTGGAACTCCAGCCCCCTAAATTGTGGAACTCTGACCCCCAAAATTGTGGAACTCCGACCCCCCCAAAATTGTGGAACTCCAGCCCCCTAAATTGTGGAACTCTGACCCCCCCCCCCCCTAATTGTGGAACTCTGACCCACACACATTGAGCTCTGAACCTCCCAATTCTCTCTGCCGCAGTGCTCATTATCCTCCACAATCCGCCATTTCTGAATAGAGCCGGCCAGTACCGGGACAAGGTCACCTAGATCCCAGGATAAACATGCCAAACTGTGACCCTCCCCCTAAAGATGTATGAGCATTCTGTGTCAGCAAAAATTCCCCCCCCCCCCCCCCAAACAAAATGGGGCACCAATCTGCAAATTTAACCCCTAGGCATAAATCTCCTCACATCCCAGTACAAATCCACCCCCCCCCCCCCAGAGGAGACAACATTTTAACTTTTTGGTTGGCCTAAAAGCAAAACGCTATGTGAGGCGAAAACTAACACTGCACATCCCCCTGAACACACCATCCCCACCGTGAAACATGGTGGTGGCAGCATCATGTGGTGGTGGTGCTTTTCTTCAGCATGGACAGATAAGCTGGTCAGAGTTGATGGGAAGATGGATGGAGACAAATCCAGGACAATCTTAGAAGAAAACCTGTTAGGCCGCGTACACACGGCAGAGAACCTCGACGGGCAGAACACATCGTTCCGCCCGTCGAGGTTCCCTGCCGGCCGTCGAAATCGGCGACCCGCCCGTCGGGAATGGCAACCAGCCATTCTTCCAGGCGGGCCGTCGAGCAAATAGAGAGCGTGCTCTCTATTTCTGCTTGACGGGCTTCCCGACGGGAAGCTCGCCGAGAGCGTACACACGGCCGAGGTCCTCGCTGGAATGCAGCTTCCAGCGAGGTTCTCGCTGGTTTCCAGCGAGAACCTCGGTCGTGTGTACACGGCCTCAGAGTCTGCAGAAGACTTGAGACCGGGGGGGGGGGGGGGGTTCACCTTCCAGCAGGACAACGACCCTAAAGTACAGCCAGAGCTACAATGGGATGGATTAGAGCAGGCGTCTCCAAACTACGGCCCTCCAGGTGTTCAGGAACTACAATTCCCATCATGCCTAGTCATGTCTACGAATGTCAGAGTTTTACAATGCCGCATGGGAAGTGTAGTTCCACAGCAGCTGGAGGGCCGTAGTTTGGAGATCCCTGGATTAGATCAAAGCATATCCATGTGTTAGAATGGCCCGTCACAGTCCAGACCTAAATCCCATTGAGAATCTGTGGCAAGACTTGAAAATTGCTGATCACAGACGCTCTCCATCCAATCTGACAGAGACAGAGGCCCAGATTCACGTACATCTGCGCATTATTGGACCGGCGTAGCGCACCGCCTTTACGTTAGACTTGCGCAATTTTGTCGCGTAATCACCCTATTCTCGTAGCTTTTGCGCAGGAAATTGCGCATACGTAACGTTTTTTCAGAGGCGTAAGGAGGAGTAATACAAATTGGGAAGGACGTGGGCGTGTTACATTGAAATGAGCCGTGACCCCATTCAAATGAAGGGCCGGCCGGCTCGCGCATGCGCGCTTGAAGGAGACCATGGTCAGCACCTCTGTGCGCATGCTCACAACTCGGGAGCGGCACAATCAGTGAAATTGGAAATGGACTAGGGCAACGTTGTGAACTACGCAGACAGCATAAATAGACACACACAAACGCACTTGCATTGCAAACGTCCATCCCTTTGTATCCCTTCCCATTTAACCAAGTGCTTTTGTCCTGTTGTTGGTTGCGGTGTGTTTTGTAGTTGTCAGATTAGTGTTCTGTGTCATCAGGTGTTTGGTAGTAGATTTTTGAAAGTGGTTTTTGATAAGTGTTTGAGAGACTGTTTGTTTGATTGATATATTTGTGTTTGTTTCTTTTCCTGCTGTATTTTTGTTTTGTTTTTTGGTGACTGTTTCTTGCTGAGTAGTTTTCTCTCTCTGTGTGTTTTTGCTTGATTGGTTGTGCTTGTTTGTGTGCGTGAATTTTGTTGACTGGGACTGTTTTTTTTTGGAAGGATGACTGAGAGAAAACGAAAGCTGAATTTTACAGTTGTGGAAAAACAGATTCTTGCCCGGGCCATTAGCGAGTATGGGCGTTACCTCCACGGCCCGCAGAGTGCCAACACCACCCCGGCCAGGAGGAGGGAGATTTTGGATAGGATCACTGAGCAGGTGAATTCTGCGGGGGAGGGGGAGACACGGACCAGGTCTGGGATTGAAAAAAAAATCAATGACCTCCGGCGTCTGGTCAAACAGAAGATGGCCAGAATGCATGCCCATGCCAGGGGCACAGGAGGGGGCCCACCATGCCGTATTAGCCTGACAGCGGAGGAGCGTGTGGTGGCCCTGACCTTTCACCGGCATGAAGTTGAGGGCCTGCCCGGCTTTGACTCAAGTCCCGGAGCCCGTGGTGCCAGGTAAGTTGTTTTATTTTTTAATATCAGGTGTGTAGCATGTGTGGGGGAGGGGGTGAAAGGGAATATGTGGCAAGTGTGTGGATCCTCCAACCTGTGAATGTTTTGTGTCATCCACAGATGTGCAGGAGGGTGCAGGGCCATCTGGCCTGACCGCACCAACCCCAGGACAGCAGCCTAATGAGGCCCCCCCAACAAGGCCAGAGTCCGCGGAGGAGGAACAAGAGGAGGAGGACAATCATGAGGAGCAGGAGAATCATGAGGAGGAGGAGAATCATGAGGAGGAGGAGAATCATGAGGAGGAGGAGAATCATGAGGAGGAGGAGAATCATGAGGAGGAGGAGAATCATGAGGAGGAGGAGAATCATGAGGAGCAGGAGAATCATGAGGAGGAGGAGAATCATGAGGAGGAGGAGAATCATGAGGAGGAGGAGAATCATGAGGAGGAGGAGAATCATGAGGAGGAGGAGTCCATGTCAGGCACTGGACGTTTGGGTTTTGAGGACTCCTCCCCTCTGGCTGGCAGCAGGCAGGCCTCCCTAAGGGGGAGCCCCCCCCCTCCTCCCCCAACATGGCTCCCCTCACAAGGGCCTCCCCTTCTCTCCAGCCACAAGCATCAGCTGGAGGCAGGATGTCATCCCAGACCACCAGGGGGGTGGCCGATCTCCTGCCCGCCACCCTGAGAAGGGACCAGTTCCTCCAGACCCGCCATCTGGGACAGGTCAGCCAGACATTGGTGCGGATGGAGGAGAGCCTGTCCTCCATCAAGGATACGCTGGGGAACCTGGACTCCCACTCCCGGGCTTTCACAACCTGCCTAAATGAACTGCAGACGACATCAGCAGGCGTTGGGCAGGATGTGAGGGCCCTTACCCTGGCTATCCAGGCCAACACGGCAACACTTGGTGCTTCCCTGGACAGAATAGCCGTGGCCTTGGAGGGCAGGCCGCAGGTGGGCAGAGATCAGGGGGTGCTCCTCCTTCCCCGGTTTTACCCCTCCCCCATGAGTCTCCCCTGAGGAGCCGGGGCCGTGGCCGGGAGAGCCCCAGGCGTGGCTCACGCAGAGGGCAATAATTTGTTTTTCCCATTTTTTTTTTTTTTTTATTTTTTAATTTTTTTTTTTTGCTGGAAATGTTTTGCTTTTGCAGGTCATTTTTTTTTTTGGGTTGTGAATGATGTTTGAATGTGGGGGTGACATTCCTGCTGGAAAAGGGGTGTCATCCTCAATTTGGGTGGAGAAGGGTTCCCCAGGACCAGGGAGAAGTGATCCCCAGGTCCGTGTGATTGGTGTATGAATGTTCAGTGACATAATTGGAGCCTTGGCGTGGCGTTGCTGCTCACAAGTCCTGCATGGTGGACTGGTGCCAATCCAATTTGATGAGGATGTGGGGTGTGTGTGCTAGGGACCACAGTGGTGTGCATGCATGCATTCTCATTGTGCCATGATTAATGTGTGTGTTTAACGTGCAAAGATGCCTAATGTGAGCTGTCTCCTGGCTGCTCTTCCCTCAGAAGACGGGGTATCCTCGGTTAGGGGGGGATTGTCTGGTTCAGGGGTCAGGTCATCACGTAGGTCAATCTGCAGGCCCTTTCTTTCTGCAAAGTTGTGCAGCATGCAACATGCACCGATGATATGGCACACGAAGTTTGGGGAATACAAGAGGGTACCCCCAGACTTATCCAGGCATCGGAAACGTGACTTCAGGAGGCCAAAGGTGCGCTCCACCACTGCTTGTGTTTGGGCGTGGGCTTGATTGTATCTTTCCTCTCCTGGGGTTTGGGGGTTCCGGATAGGAGTCATGAGATGGGGTCCCAGTGGATATGCAGAGTCACCTGGAAGGGAAAAGACAGGAGGATGTTAGTCATGCATGTGGCCCTTGTGATGTGCATCACGGGAGGGGATAGTCATGCCTGACTCCCATGTCACTCACCAACCAGCCAGGTGTCCCCATACATGTTCTGATCGAATTCCATTCGGATGTGGCATTGATTGTATATGAAGCTGTCATGGCTGGACCCGGGGTGTTTGGCACGGACGTGCCATATGAGGCCTTGGGCATCGGCTATCACCTGTACGTTGATGGAATGCCAATGCTTCCGATTGCGGTACATGTGCTCTGTCTCCTGGGGGGCTGTAGGGCCACATGTGTGCAATCAATGGCGCCCACAGTGCGTGGGAATCTGGCAATGTTGTAGAAATCTGTCATTGCCTTCACCTGCAGCTCCTCAGTGGTGGGTCTGATGAACTGGTTGGACATGCGTCTGAGGATTGCAGGGACAACCTGGTGCACACATCTGCTCATGGAGGACTGTGACATCCCAGCCACCACTCCACTTGTACGCTTGGAATGATCCACTGGCAAGGAATGGAGTGTTGCCAGGACCTTCACCAGTGGCTGCACTGCATGTGAGCGTTGTGTTGGGCTGGTGATGTCCTCCTGCAGGGTTGTGGTTAATTCCATGATGGCATCAGGGGTGAATCTGAAGATGAGAAACACCTCAGAATCACTCATGCCAAAGAGGTCTATGCGGGTGCGGTATATCCTCTCCTGTACCATCCTCCGTGCCCTCCTCCTTCTTTGTTCCTCTAAAGTCAGTAGTATAGCTATGAGCATGGATGCCCCTGGCATGTTGGCATACAGATTGTTGTGCAACACGTGTGACTGCTGAGCTCCTCACTATCAGTGTTGCTTTCTCTGACAAGTAGACTTTTTTTCTTTTTTTAGACCAGCTTTTATCAGCTCTAATTTTAGACAGGACATTTTGCTGTTGCGCACACCGCGTCGCCTGCGCTGCCCCAACGTTGTTTTGTGGATCCCCGTAAGTCCCTCATTAGCATATTTGACTAGCAAATCAATGGTGTGTCTAGCGCAGTTTTGCGTGGAAGGATGCGCCAGTCTAACGAAATTACGCGGGATTTTTTGCGTATCTCGTTCTGTGGATGCCGCGCAACGAAACGCACGCGCGCATTTCGACTTACGCACGCGCATCTCCTGTTGCGCAGGCGTAATCGCTCTGTGAATCTGGGCCAGAGATATTTTACAAAGGAGAATGGGCAGAAATTTTCCTCTCTAGATGTGCAAAGCTGGTAGAGAGACACCCCAAAAAGACTTGCAGAGAAAGGGGGGTTCTACAAAGTATTGACTCCGGGGGGGCGCCATACAAATGTCCCTCATTATTTCACAGAAATGAAGCGTCTTTGTGAATCCTCTCAGGACAGAAGGAATTTTCTCCGGTCCTCAGAAATCCTTTGTAATTGGAGGATTTCATCCACAAATATTTCCGGCTGGGAATATCCGGGACAGACTCTCGGAAAAAAGAGCCAATTGTGGTTCATCTGATCGAAACGCCGGCCAAGACTCTCTCCGCCCGCACCGCGCTCCGAGAAGAGTCGGAGGAAATATAGGATAGCAGACTATCACCAGAGTCCGGCTATCCAAACACCCCTCCCCCACCCAGGAACCTGAGGACCGCCATGATGAAGATTGTCCTCCCCCAGCATAGGGATGATGATTCTGCGTCTGTTCCCATAGATGCCGATCGTTC
>JAJQKJ010001484.1:0-7500 GCA_029574335.1 Rana kukunoris | reverse complement strand
GTCTTCCCTCCCCCATAACTGAGCTCCTCCAACCCCCATAACTGAGCTCCTCCATCCCCCATAACTGAGGTCCTCCAACCCCCCATAACTGAGGTCCTCCATCCCCCATAACTGAGGTCCTCCATCCCCCCACAACTGAGGTCCTCCATCCCCCATAATTGAGGTCCTATATCCCTCATAGCTGAGGTCTTCCAGCTTTCATATATGAGGTCCTCTACCCCCCATAAGTGAGGCCTCTCGTCCCATCCCCATAACAAAAGTCTTCTAGCCCCCATAACTAGGCTCCTCCATCCCCCATAATTGAGTTCCCCATCCCCCCATAACTAAGCTTTTCCACCCCCCATAACTGAGCTCCTCCATCCCCCATAACTGAGGTCCTCCATCCCCCATAACTGAGCTCCTCCATCCCCCATAACTGAGCTCCTCCAACCCCCATAACTGAGGTCCTCCACCCCCCATAACTGAGCTCCTCCTCCAACCCCCATAACTGAGCTCCTCCAACCCCCATAACTGAGGTCCTCCATCCCCCAAAACTGAGGTCCTACATCGCCCATAACTGAGCTCCTCCAACCCCCATAACTGAGCTCCTCCAACCCCCATAACTGAGCTCCTCCAACCCCCATAACTGAGCTCCTCCAACCCCCATAACTGAGGTCCTCCATCCCCCCATAACTAAGCTTTTCCACCCCCCATAACTGACTCCTCCATCCCCCATAACTGAGGTCCTCCATCCCCCATAACTGAGCTCCTCCATCCCCCATAACTGAGCTCCTCCAACCCCCATAACTGAGGTCCTCCACCCCCCATAACTGAGCTCCTCCAACCCCCATAACTGAGCTCCTCCAACCCCCATAACTGAGGTCCTCCATCCCCCAAAACTGAGGTCCTACATCGCCCATAACTGAGCTCCTCCAACCCCCATAACTGAGTCCTCCATCCCCCAAAACTGAGCTCCTCCAACCCCCATAACTAAGGTCCTCCATCCCTCATAACTGAGGTCCTCCATTCCCCCATAACTGAGCTCCTCCATCCCCCATAACTGAGCTCCTCCAACCCCCATAACTGAGGTCCTCCACCCCCCATAACTGAGCTCCTCCAACCCCCATAACTGAGGTCCTCCATCCCCCAAAACTGAGCTCCTCCAACCCCCATAACTGAGGTCCTCCATCCCTCATAACTGATCTCCTCCATCCCCCATAACTGAGCTCCTCCATCCCCCATAACTGAGCTCCTCCAACCCCCATAACTGAGCTCCTCCATCCCCCATAACTGAGCTCCTCCAACCCCCATAACTGAGGTCCTCCATCCCTCATAACTGATCTCCTCCATCCCCCATAACTGAGCTCCTCCATCCCCCATAACTGAGCTCCTCCAACCCCCATAACTGAGGTCCTCCATCCCCCAAAACTGAGGTCCTATATGCCCCCATAACTGAGGTCCTATATCCCTCATAACTAAGGTCCACCTCCACCACCCATAACTGAGGTCCTCCATCCCCCATAACTGAGTCCTATATCCCTCATAACTAAGGTCCTCTCACCCCCCATAACTGAGCTCCTCCATCCCCATAACTGAGGTCCTCCATCCCCCATAACTGAGGTCCTACATCCCCCATAAACTGAGGTCCTCCATCCCCCATAACTGAGGTCCTCCATCCCCATAACTGAGCTCCTCCATCCCCCATAACTGAGTCCTCCACCCCCCATAACTGAGCTCCTCCAACCCCATAACTGAGGTCCTCCATCCCCCATAACTGAGGTCCTCCACCCCCCATAACTGAGGTCCTCCACCCCCCATAACTGAGCTCCTCCAACCCCCATAACTGAGCTCCTCCACCCCCCATAACTGAGGTCCTCCACCCCCCATAACTGAGCTCCTCTATCCCCCATAGCTGAGGTCCTCTATCCCCCATAACTGAGGTCCTCTATCCCTCATAACTGAGGTCCTCTATCCCCCATAACTGAGATCCTCTATCCCTCATAACTGAGGTCCTCTATCCCCCATAACTGAGGTCCTCTATCCCTCATAACTGAGGTCCTCTATCCCTCATAACTGAGGTCCTCCATCCCCCATAACTGAGGTCCTCCATCCCCCATAACTGAGGTCCTCCATCCCCCATAACTGAGGTCCCCCACCCCCCATAACTGAGCTCCTCCAACCCCCATAACTGAGCTCCTCCAACCCCCATAACTGAGGTCCTCCATCCCCAAAACTGAGGTCCTACATCCCCCATAACTGAGCTCCTCCAACCCCCATAACTGAGGTCCTCCATCCCCAAAACTGAGCTCCTCCAACCCCCATAACTGAGGTCCTCCATCCCTCATAACTGATCTCCTCCATCCCCCATAACTGAGCTCCTCCATCCCCCATAACTGAGCTCCTCCAACCCCCATAACTGAGGTCCTCCATCCCCCAAAACTGAGGTCCTACATCCCCCATAACTGAGCTCCTCCAACCCCCATAACTGAGGTCCTCCATCCCCCAAAACTGAGCTCCTCCAACCCCCATAACTGAGGTCCTCCATCCCTCATAACTGAGCTCCTCCAACCCCCATAACTGAGGTCCTCCACCCCCCATAACTGAGCTCCTCCAACCCCCATAACTGAGGTCCTCCATCCCCCATAACTGAGTAAAGCGTCAGGATTATAGTTTTATCTCTGGAGTAAATCTCTTTTTGATGCATGAAAATTTCCTGTCAGCTTTGCTTCTCCAGCTTGGCATTGCATGCAATTTCTGAGCCCATCATCTACCAGGACCCCCAAATCCTTCTCCGTTGTCAATCAATATTAGAAACCGTATATAGAGAATCCCATGAGATCCACCATCATCACCATCACCACCATCATCACCACCATCACCATCACCACCATCATCACCACCATCATCACCATCACCACCATCATCACCATCACCACCATCATCACCACCATCATCACCACCATCATCACCACCATCACCATCACCACCATCATCACCACCATCATCACCATCACCACCATCATCACCATCACCACCATCATCACCACCATCATCACCACCATCATCATCATCATCACCACCATCATCATCACCATCATCACCACCATCATCATCATCATCACCACCATCACCACCACCATCATCCTCACCATCACCATTACCACCATCATCATCACCATCACCACCATCATCACCACCATCATCACCACCATCATCATCATCATCACCACCATCACCACCACCATCATCCTCACCATCACCATTACCACCATCATCATCACCATCACCACCATCATCACCACCATCATCATCATCACCATCATCATCACCACCATCATCATCATCATCACCACCATCATCACCACCATCATCATCACCACCATCACCACCATCATCACCATCACCACCATCATCACCACCATCACCATCACCACCATCATCACCACCATCATCACCATCACCACCATCATCACCATCACCACCATCATCACCACCATCATCACCACCATCATCACCACCATCACCATCACCACCATCATCACCACCATCATCCATCACCACCATCATCACCATCACCACCATCATCACCACCATCATCACCATCACCATCATCATCATCACCACCATCATCATCACCATCATCACCACCATCATCACCACCATCATCACCATCATCACCACCATCATCACCACCATCATCACCACCATCATCATCATCATCACCACCATCACCACCACCATCATCCTCACCATCACCATCACCACCATCATCATCATCATCACCACCATCATCACACCACACATCATCATCATCAACCATCCATCATCACATCACCAACCAACCCTCACCCATCATCATCACCATCATCACCTGATCACACACAATCATCACCATTCACCAACCACCAATCATCATCACCACTGCACCCCGCACCCACCACCCATCAACCAGATCATCATCACCCACCATCACCATCATCCTCAACCATCACCATTACCACCATCCATCACATCATCACAACCATACATCACATCACCATCATCATCACATCCCACCATCACCAACCACAAACCATCATCACACCACCAATCAATCATTCAACCATCACACCATCATCAACAAACCACAATCATCATCATCCACCCACCATCAAATCACCACCACATCATTTCATCACCACCATCACCATCAAACCATCAATCCTCATCACCATCATCAACCACCAACCAAACATCATTTCACCATCCATCATCAATCACCATCATACCACCATCATCATCAACCATCATCAATCATCATCACACCACCATCACACCACCATCACCACATCATCACCACCACCCAATCACCATTCATCACCACCATCATCATACCTCACCATCACCATTCACCACCAACATCATCATCATCATCATCCACCTCATCATCACCATCATCATCCACCACCATCATACACAAACCATCATCAAACCACCATCAACCACCGCATCTCACATCACCACAATCACCACCATTCAATCACCACCCATCATCAATCAACACCATCACACCACCACCATCATCACACAACCCACCACCATCCAAACCATCATCAATTCCATCAATCATCACCACAACCATTCACCACATCATCATCCCTCCACCAATCATCACCATCCACATCACAACCACATCACCACACACCACAAATCAAAAACCAAATCATCAATCACACCACCACCAACATCCTCACCATCACCATTACCACCATCAATCATCACCACCATCATCACCACCATCACCATCATCATCATCCACCATCACCACACCACCCACCATCCCATCATCCCATCCCATCATCAATCAATCATCACCATCATCACCACCACCATCTCCATCATCATCACACCCAACACCAAACACAAACATCATCACCCATCACCACCACCATCATTCCACCATCATCATCACCACCATCATCACCACCATCAATCACTCAACCATCATCATCACCCCCAACCATCATCATCAATCAACATCATCATACATCACATCATCATCATCATCAATCATCATCACCCATCATCATCACCACCCACCATCATCATCCATCATCACACCATCATCCATCACCATCAACACATCATCCTCCCATATCATCAAACAAACAGCCACATCACACCCTCCTACCACCATCATCACAAATCATCACCATCACAATTCACCATCATCAACAAAATCACAACCATTCACCAAACATCAAAACAATCATCAACATCACCCCATCATCATCACCCACCACCACCATCAAACCACCACCATCATCCCAACACACCACAACCAACATCCACACCCATCCTCACCCCCATCACCATCATCACCACCACCATCATCACACCACCATCACACCACCATACATCACCACCACCACCATCCACCCCCCCCATCATCATCACCACCACCTATTCACCCCCCCCCCCATCATCCCCCCCCATCCCCACCATAACCATCATCACATCATCATCATCATCATCATCACAACATCACCACCACCATCACCTCCACCATCAACCACCACCCATCACCACCATCACCTACCCCCATCACCCCACCACAATCATCACCACCCCATCCAATCACCATCACCAACTTCAACCATCACCACCACCCATCACCCACCCCTCACACCACATCACCCCCACACCACCTCCCTCCCACCCACCACCATCACACCATCACCACCACCATCACCTCCATCATCATCACCCTTACCCACCATCATCATCATCACCCCATCCCATCCCACTCCACCACCATCACCATCAATCATCCACCCCATCACCTCCCCACCCACCATCCCTCCACAACCTCACCACCCACATCACCACCACACCTCACCATCAAAATCATCATCACCAATCCACCACCATCACCACCACCACACTCATCCTCACCATCACCATTAACCACCAATCCTCAATCAAACAACCATCACCACATCATTCATCCCACCACACCCTCATCAAACCCCACACCATCAAAACACCAAATCATCACCACCACCATAATCCAACCACGCATCACCACCATCAACCATCACCACCATCATCATCATCCATCATCACCACCATCATCACACCACCATCATCCCACCAACAATCAATCACCAACAAATCATCAAATCACATCACAAATCACAAAAACATCATCACGCCACCACACCAACCACCCACCATCCACCACATCACCATCAAACCACAAAACCACACCATCCACCACCATCACCACCCTCCTCATCCACTCATCACCACCCATCACCATCACCAAACCTCATCCACACCACCAAATCACACATCACACCACCACATCATCAAACATCAAACACACCATCATCACATACACATCCTCACCAATCACCATTACCACACAAACACATCACCCTCATCACCCATCATCACCTTCCACCAATCATTCCCATCATTCATCATCACCTCATCATCACCACCACCATCAGCACATCCATCATCATCTACAATCACCACAATCATCATCACCACCCATCAATCACCATTATCCATCTTCACCCATCACCCCCCATCCATCACCATCCTTTCCACACCAAACCATCACCCCCACCATCACCACCCCTCACCATCATCCACCAACAACCATCACCACAAACATCATCACCCCACCACCACCCCCACCATCACAACACCCCCCACCCATCATCACCCTCCCCCATCAAACCATCACACCCCACACACCCATCACACCACCCACCACCATCACCAACACCAATCACACATCAAACAACATCACACCAACATCACACCACCATCATCACCACCACCAATCATCCACATCACCCCCACCATCTCACTCATCACACCATACCATCCATCATCAACCATCATCATCATCCACACATCATTCTACCACTCCATCATCAACACCATCAACACCACCAATCATCATCACAAAACTCCCATCATCACCACCATCAACAATCATCCATCATCAACCATCAAATGCTCATCATCATACCACCATCCATCATCACACCCATCATCACCATCACCACCATTGATCAACACCACCACCACCATCAACATCATCACCCCCAACCATCATCATCACCTCAAACATCCACTCATCAATCACCATCATCACCACCCACATCACATCATCATCAAATCATCACCATCACACCACCCCACCCACCCCATCACCACCACCATCATCATCACTCCACACCAAGCATCACCATCATCAACACACCACCACCACCTTCATCACCATCATCACCACCAACCCTCCCACCACCAACACCCCCCCCCCCACCCCACCCCACCACCCATCACCCCCATCACCGACACCAACATACCACCACTTCATCAACACCCACCATCATCACCATCACCACCACCATCCATCAACCATCACACACCACCATCATCAACACCATCACCACTCATCAACCATCACCACCACCATCACCACCATCAACACCAACAACATCAATCACCATCCCATCGCCT